>PVJL010001242.1:0-283056 GCA_004026885.1 Lyroderma lyra | reverse complement strand
CCTTATATTTAGCTCCCCCTCCCTCCTCTCCCACCCCCTTCCCTTTCTCCCCTCCCTGACCCACTCATTCCCAAATAAACATTAAACTATTGATTATGTCCATGGGTTATTTGTTTGTTCATTTCTTCTTTTTTTTTTTTAATTCATTTTTATTGTTAGACTTATTGGGGTGACATCTGTTAGCAAGGATTACATAGGTTTCAGGCATACAACTCTACAGTACATTGTCAACTTGTTGTATAATAAGTTCACCACCTAATGTGACTTCTCTTTCCATCACCTTATATTTAGCTTCCCCCCCTCCTCTCCCACCCCCTCCCCTTTCTCCCCTCTCTTTGTTGCTTTCAGTTTTATATTCCGCATATGAGTGAAGTCATACAGACAGAAAAAACAAAGAACATTTCTTTAAATAAAATAAGAGATTTAGAAATTACACTTTCAGTTTACCTAAGAGTACAGAGGGCAGCTTTGGCTATTGAAGATGGAGGTCCATTTAATCATCATCATGTCCAATTGTGAAATTGTGCCAACAGAGAAAAACCTGCACACAGTAGGCACTTTATAAGTATTAGATGATGAGGTTAATCAATTGACAATTGAGTATAAATTTTTTACAACTAAATTTTGAACCATTTGAGTCTTGCTATTGCAAAGAACAAGTTAACTTTACCTGTGCCCCTGGCCAATCACTAAGAACACGAGGGAGAGAGTTATTGTGCCCTCTAGGGGTGCCTTATAGAAAAACCTCCTCAAGCACAACCACCCCAAATTTGTACTGCCCTTTCCTAGTCCAGCACACAAAGGGTAGGAGGAGATATCTGGAGTTGAGACAGGCAATAGCGTGCTCCGCCTCCGGTGAGTGACTCCACTGGCTCCTTGGTAGGACTTCTGTCAGATCTGAAGGGATTCTGACTGCACCAAACCCTCAAATACTTTGTATCAAAAGGGACAGTTTACTGTATGCTATCAGTTTTCACCTACCCGCTATTTCTTTATCCTTCGCATTCTAAAATAACTGCTGATGGTGGAATTTCATGGAAGGCAGGATCCATATAGTGGTCTCCCCAATTTGCTGCCGAATACTGCGTGATGCCTGAGGCAGCCCCTCAAAATTACATCATGTGTTTCCTTATAAAGAGCTCGATTTTACTGAGAATCAGGCTATCTTTTGAATATAAACAAGTTATTAGGAAGAGATGGGGGTGGGATAAATTCATGATTGCAGCAACATCGATTACAAAGTTAGTAATTGCTGAGAAGAAAGCACAGAGCAAGGTACTGAGAATGAAAGGATGACTAAGGGAGTTAACACAGCATGGGGGACCATTAGGCATCTGCTGAATAAGTTATATGAGGGCTGTGCAGAGGAAAATCCAGCCATAAATGCCTCTATTTTTCATATTATGTGGCTGGATACTTTCCAGACAGCTCTCATATGTTGTAGCTTATTTAGTTATTATACCCCTAAGGTATACATTTTATCCCCCCCCCACTTTTTTCTTTACAGAATATAAAAGCAGTTCTGAAAAGGAAACATGTCCAGGGTTACACAGAAAATGACAGAGAAAAAATTGATCTTTGATCTGCCCAACTCCATTTCCGACACGGGGTCAGAGAAGGTTTAAGCAAAAGAATTAGAATTAATGTTAAAGATTTTTAGAGAAACTAAGTAGTAATAGAGGAAGAAGGAAGATTTCAGGAAGAAGTGCGACAGCGTGAGCTAACTCATGAGTGATCACTTTCCATGTAATATTGCCAATGTGTTTAATGAGATTGTTG
This sequence comes from Lyroderma lyra, assembly GCA_004026885.1. Taxonomy (NCBI): domain Eukaryota; kingdom Metazoa; phylum Chordata; class Mammalia; order Chiroptera; family Megadermatidae; genus Lyroderma; species Lyroderma lyra. The sequence goes on along the minus strand of PVJL010001242.1, from coordinate 281,277 downwards.
TTCTACCTACATGCTGTAAGGTAATTTGAAATCTCATTAGAGGGAAGGGGTCAGATGAGCCAAAGAAGTTGCAAGGTGGACTTTTGAACTTAAGTAATATTGAAAGAGAATAGCTTAGACAAAAACTCTGACTAGTTAAATAAAGTATGGGGTTTCTGGAAAGTGAACGAAATTAAAAGAAAGAGTAGCCAAAGCACAAAAATATTATTGAATGAGCTTCGGTCAAATTTGGCCCATTCCCCAGTTTTACTTAGGAATATGTTTTCTTGAATGTATAATTTCACATTTATCTTCATGATAATTTTCTGTCTCTCTAGAATGATGAAAGTGTTATAAACTAGGGAAGAACATTGTACAAAGTGGTGTTGGCATAATGTGTCTTGATGACAAACTTGGGAACAGGTAGACCCCAGACTAGCCATGCACATTAATAGAGGGTGTACATTGGGATAGGTTAGTTTATGTCATGCCCCAGCCACATACGTGCATGCTTTAAAGGGAACTATGCAAGTAATTCAGTTATCCTCCTCAACATAGAAAAAATAAAAAAGCTCACTTGTAACTTCTTGCCAAATTTTAGCTGTCCTTCATGCATGCATGTAAAACCAATATTCTCAGTTGCTTCGGGCATAGTGCATATGATAAGCTTGGAAAAAGTATCTAATAATGGAGCATAATATACAAGAATAAAATGTGTCAAACTGTTTCATCTTTAGAAATGGGGGGTGGCAGGTTTGGATTAATATCTGTACAATTAGGCAAACACTTGAACTCCAGATAAGCAAATTTCTACTTGTCACATAGGAAGAAAAAAAAAGTTCCTTCCAGGCACATGACATTAAAAAACAACAACAACAACAAAAAACAAGGATTGGGTTGATTCTTTGGAACTGACAGGATAGTAACATATCGCTTTGATCTTGGAATTTAATGTGTAGATATGTGAATGTTTATATAAGTAAATTCCCTCCCTCCCTGCTTCAAAACTTAGTTTTCCTTCATTACCAGTTTTGGAACCTTGAGTCCTTCGGATAATGTACTGAATTCTCCCTTTTGTGTTGTCCAAAAAGACATTGCCTAAGAGGAAAATCAAGTTTCAGGCTTGGTCCATGTTGAAGAATGCACTTTCAACATCTTGATGTGAGCCAGAGGTCTGCCTAACAGCAACAAAGATGAATGCAGAAGGAAATTTAGGCTGACAAATACCAGTCCCACCTGTGTTGGTTAATAAGCAAGACTGTAGCCCAGCCAGTAATCCTCTGGTAACTGTCATTTCTGTGTAACCAATCAGTTGCCTGGGAATTATCCCAATAAAAAGAATACAGTGTGTCATTTATCAGGCAGCCAATTACAGGGCCTCTACCGGGCCAGGGTAGCTGGAAGCCAGTTCTCACAAAGGAATCAGGATGGGGCTGTGGCATTGTGGGCCTTGGGAATGCAAGAAAGTACATTGTGACTGGTTGATGGGTGTACCTGATTTACAGAACATTAGAAGGTGTCAGTAATATTTCAGTGTTTCTCCTTGACAAGAATTTATTTAGGACACCAGGGAATGAAAAGGCAACAAACTAACTCAGGTGATCTTGTTTCCATAGCTATGAGATAGTTTTCAAAGACCAATTGCTGTGATCTTGAGGCCCATTTAGCATTAGTAGTCTTGAATAGGAAATAAAAAATAAATAAATAAATGAGAATCAAGTGAGAACAGGAATTCCATGAGTTGATTGGGCGTCTTTGACTTTCTCTGTAACTGAGTGGGTCAGCAGGATGAACAGGTGTTGAGGGGGACCTTTATATTCTCACTTTGAGGAAATGGGAGCAATTCTGTGTCCTTAAAACCTAAGACAGATCTTCACCATAGTGATCACCTTGGCCAATGAAAGTTTTCTATAATAATTCCTTTTAACCTTAAAATATTAAATGCTTTCTAGTCCAACTTTGGCCAGTTTGCTAATTCACTGATGCAGTTAGTACCTAGACATGTCAGGGGTTAAAAATGTAAATCTCTTTTATGGACTCGAGGATGTATGCTTTTACATTTTAACATCTCTGAATTTGGGACAAGTCTGACAATGTATGAGGTTCTAAAACATTATGAATATGTTAATTATCAGTATTTTAAAATTTGTAATTCTAAGTAAATGAATAGCATAACATAAAGCTTGGAGTATCACAGAGTGAAGAGGCATATAGCCTCTGGCACAGGGGGGTCAGTGGAAACTTTTTGGAAGATTTAAAATGGTTCAAAAAAATGAATCTGGGGATCTGTGTCTTGGTTTTAATGGGATAAACCTCAAAGGCCAGTGTGAATAAGAATTAACTTAAAGTGAATTGTTCAATGAGCCTGGCCACTTATTTTCTGATTATCTTTCTTACCCCCAGTCTTAGTACTGAGATAACTTCCTTTAAAACCACTTGAGGCTCATCTAACCTTTTCCATGAATCTGATTGATTGTCTGTGATTTATTTTAGTAAATAAAGTAGCTGAATGTTTTGGGAGGCACTTGACAATTTAGATATTCAAAGTAACTTCAGTCGTGGGAAAACAGTAAAATAAATGAACATTTTTAGTAGATGATATAAGATTTCACCCTTAAAATATGTCTTGCTAGTGTCAATTGAAACCACAGAGTATTAGATAAATATTTAATGTGTGCACTAGAATTTATTAGATACAAGCTGAGATTTTGGTATTAGAGAACCTTGAGTTCAAGTTCTACGTGCAGTGTTTATCAGCTGTGTGACCCTGGAACCACACGTCACCTCTCTGAGATCCAGTTTCTGTTTCTTTAAAATGGAGATGATAGCAGTGCATCAGATTTAGTTTCAGGCAAGTAAGATTCCATTGTGAAGTGCTCAGAAAAGTTCCTGGCACACAAGTACACGTTCAGTAAATGGCAGCTATAACAACACTTTCTGTTCCATGTAGCACTCTAACTACAGGACAACACTCACAAGTCTAATTCACTTAAAGTAGCAGTTTCTCATTTCTTCTCCCCAGAACAAATGAAAGCCTGAGTGCCTAACGTGACTTGGCAAACCACAGGTGGGTTCCAGTTTTATTAGCTGTGCAGGAAACTTCTGATGGATTTAACCTCCAAAGACAATACCGTGTAATTAACATGTAACAAATGTCAACTCTTGTTATTGCTGGAATGGAGGAGCCTTCCCGATCTCTGTCCTCCTCCTGGCTTTACTGTGCGTCCGTGTGGTTTTCTTCCTCTTTCTTTCTTTCTTTCTTTCCACTTTCCCATAGCGCCTCTATGCACCCAGTTCACTTTGAGTGATGTTGGGAACAATTTCAGTTGCAGTTCTTCCTGCAAGTCAGTTATTTTGAAACAGAGAGACACAAAGAGATAAACACCACCTACCTGCTCTGTTTGGGGTGGCCCAGCGCCAGAAATGATGCAACTGGTGTGAAGCTTCATCAATAGGGTTTTTTGAGGATTCTTTTATATTTGCATATCTTAGTAGTTAAGGGATTGCTTTTTCCCCAGAAGCAATTTTTCTAAGTTCTTAAAAGACAGCATGATGAGGAAAGAAAAAAACACTCCTCATTTAAAATTATTTAATAGAGATTAAGACAGTATATCAAAATATACTGAGCTTAGAGTTGAGTCCTAAATCTACCAATGAGACCCTGGGCCAATAACCTGACCTCTCAAAGTTTCAAATATATCTTTCCAAAAAGATTCCCCAAGGTCCCTTTTAGTTTTTGTTTTCTACGACTACATCATATTGAGAAATACAGATCATTGAGTGGCAATGTGAATTCAATGTCCTCTTCAGCAAGGTAGTCAGTGAGAAAAAGTCAGGCCAAGGCATGCATTGCCCTTTCCATGTAAAGATGCTACCTCTGATCTGTATGTGTCAAGTTTTCCCATTAGTAGAGATTGACCATTGGCTGGAAGTCACTTCCTCTCTTGTAAACAAACTTGTTTGCTTTTATCAGCACAAAACATAGAACTTGGCCACATTAACACTGAATTCCACTCGATAGATCCAAATAGAGAGTGACGATGACAACTATAAAAAAAAGAGGCAAAAAACACTTCCTTTGTAATTATGATTATTTGGTGACCTTAGTCTCTGTACTGTTCCTCACTTTACTGGTACCCCAATTCATTGCCCTAGCCCTCCACTATCCCCCTCCCCACACTCCCCTCAATTTTTCTTTTGTGTTTAGAGATTAGCTTTCATTCCAGTGTTTGTGCTATAGGTATTTATGAGGACTTGGCAAAACTTTCAGTAAGAAACCAGAAAAGACACAAATGGTTTAAGACAGAGAAAAGAGCTGTTCTCAAAGAACTTGCACTCGCGACGGAGACATGGGTGACACATATGACTGACTAGGGAATACAGTAAAGAAGAGAGATTGAAAAGTGATATGAAAAAGGCATGTTCATATTGAAATAGGAATTCAGGGGCGGGGAACTTATGTAAATGGTTTTGGAGAAAACTTTATGGAGAAGGTAGTGTTTACAAAGGCTCTTAAAGGGAGAGAGAATTTGGGCTTTAAAAAGTGGGGCTGAGGAAATAGGCTTGTTACGTCAGAACTACACGAGAAAACCATAAGGTCACCAGCAAAGAACCCTAGGTAGGGTTGGAGCCAAGGATCTTCACAGAAGTGTAGTGGGGACTAAGGCTGGAGGGAGGAATATGAGGTGGCCAGAACATGCAGGGCGTGAATGACAGAACAGAGTTGGACATGTGCCCAGTGGGCACTGGGGGAGTAACAGCATGTCAAGCTGACTCTGCAGGTTGTTGGCGCTCCATCTTGTATTCAGGTCTCAGGTCAAATCCTGTCCCCTTAGTGAGACTTCCCTGGCTATTTAGATTAAAGCAGCCACTCGCTTACCTCTTCAGTTATCTTCTATTTTGTATTTCTATGTTTTGTTCCATTAATAAAAAATTATAATTTAGAATTACCTGCTTGTATGTGAATGCATTTATTCTCTGCCAACACCTTTTATGCCAAGAGCAGAGGTGCCTCATTATCCTTGGTCACTACTATTACCCAAGATGTTGCACATAGTAGGTGCTCCACAATAATAGTCCAGCATTTTAATGAATGAACTTGAACATATTTAGGAAATCCTCAGTTGACACGTATCCTCAGCCTACATATGTATATACGTGCTTTTCTTTGCAACCTCTGGTAAAGAGAATAAAATGTTTTTAATAACAAAACTCAGCTGCTGCCAGCCTGAATTAGGGGTATCCCCAACTACTGTAAAGATCTCTGTATTTACAATGACGCCTCTTCCAGATGTTGTTGGTGCATGTTTTCCTTTCCAAGTACAACTCAAACTTCTCATAGGTTCCAAAACCACATGGAAGTGGAACGTTAGATCTGGGGGTGGGCATGTCTGTGTAATTTCCTTCATTTCTATAAGGTTTTGGTGGCTTTTTTCTCCCCGAGGCCACAGCTTAGTTTAACAATTGCAAATCAGCTTTAGAGGTTTTTCCTTAAAGAGAATGGGAAAAAAAAGATAGCATGTTTCAACAGGCGAGGTTTGGAGAAAGTCCCTTTGTTTAACCTCCTAAACTGTTCACTCAGTTTCTAGCTGTCCTCTTTTTTCAGAATATATTTGTGTGTGTGTGTGTGTGTGTGTATGTGTGTGTGTGTGTACTGTCCAGAAAAAATCTAGCCATAAATGCCTCTGTTTTTCATATTACATGGCTGGATACTGTCCATATAATGTAGTACTAAAATATTATATTGAGGAACTAGACATATGTATTATATGTGAGCAAATATATAACCAAGGAATGACCAGACAGTATCTAGCCATGTAATATGAAAAATAGAGGCATTTATGGTTAGATTTTTTTCCCAAAAGCCTCTTATATTTGTTTATACATATATGCTCATCTCTTCTTGTTCATTGTCACAGGAATCAGAGGACATATGCTCTCATCCTTTACACTCCCTCCCCAGGCTGGCTTGTGTGTGTGTTCTAATACAAATTCCCAAAGGAGGGAGGGAAAGAAGTGTAGTATAAATAAGTAAACACCAATTGACTTAGCAAATCCTTATTTAGCTGGCCTCTGGTTTTATTTTGGAGAACCACTTTCCTTGTTTTGATTTGAAATGATGCCACCAAAACATATTACAGAAACATTGCACTTTGCAAAACAGAACAAGTCAAATGAGCCTCCCTAAGTGTAAACAGAAATCTTGTTTGGATGAACTATTTGTAAGAATCCAAATTAAACCCAATGGCATCCTTTTAAAGTACACTCATGTTTCCCTTAAGTGCTAAAACTATATTCTTTTCCTGCAATTCTTTTTTATCCCAAATGTTCCAGTCAGGCTGTGGTTTTCAAGTCATCCTGACTATAAATGGTTTTTGTACAGCTAGTAACTGTGATTCTGGAGTCACCAGTGATAACAGAAGGCATCTGTGTGTGACACATTTCGGCATCCCCAGGGAGCCGATCTCAGTAACACATAGTTAGGCACGAACCCATTGGGTGCTGCTGTGTGAGTAAGGATGGGCAAGTTCTTAGCGTCTGTTTGCCAGTAATTAAGTCTGTGTTTTCCCACCTTGAGTACACTTGACTTAAGTGCCTGTATCATGCCTTCCATCACGCGTTGTGACTTCTCACTTCTTATTAGTGATGGCAGCACGTTTTGAGGCTTGGTTTACTGGGCTGAACATTACTTTGTCATTAACCTCTGGAAAGGTAAGTTATGAGTAACATGTCCAGGCATGAACATTTTCCGAACAAACAAACAAAAAATAAAGAAATAATAAAATAAAAAACACCAATTTGTCCATTTTGGATTGATCCAAAATGGAGATAGGGTGTTCTTTTCAGCATGTTACCGATTCAGATTGTGTCTTGAGAGTCACAGGAATAGAAGTTCATTTGTTTTACAAAAGTCCACTGGTATGGGGTTTGGTAAACAAACTCTGCTTGTTTACTTCAGACTTGGAAAATCAGTTCACTTGCCTACTACACATGAGGGTGAGCTTCAAAACGAAGTGGTGAGTGGGAAACTCACTTTCCTTCCCTCAGGGACCCCCATCCCCTATATAACAAGCAGTTTCCTTAAGCCGAGCTCCATACATGGAGACCTACTGAGATGGCCCTTCTCAGAGGCAAGCTGAGTTCCAGCTAGTTTTGCCTCCCACCCTGCAGCCACTTGGAGTTTAATGTTGAGCAGACCGGTGAGAACAGTGAGAGACGTAGTTCTGGCTGCCTTGCGGAGGGAGGCCCGCAAATGACTGGGCCGAGTTAGTTTGGCCCCCTTGCTTGTCTTTTGGGGACAGTTCGGTAGAAAAAGAAAAATGAGGGAGACTAAAAGGTAAACAAAGCTAGTTATTTTAACAAACACAAGTTGCACACATCATCAGGGGTGTCCTCACCTTCAGCTCAGTCCCTTTGAAAGCTTGTACAATCATTCATAAGCATTTTGGACCTCCTCTTCTTCAGACTTGCCCTTAGATCCTGAAGCACATTTCTTAAATATTGAAATGGTGGAGGGCAGATTTGAGTTCCCCACAGTCACTAAGCTTTTAGAGTCACAACTAGGGGATCCCATTGGGGTCCCCAAATTATTACTTGAACTATAACGTATTGGGATTGATGATTGTCCATGTATAATCTTAAATTCCAAGAGGATTGGGAATGTGGATATGTGAACGTCTGTGCTTTTTTCCGATGGTATCACTGACATGAATACAGAACTTCCTTATGTGACTGATCTGGGAGCTAAATGTGCATCGTGTCGGATTTGACATCAGTACACATCAGACCAGCTTAGATTCCATTATGTAGGAATCAGCACCTGCTGTAGTGTATAACGTCTTCCTGGTGGTATTCCTAAAAAGTCTCTATGAGGATGGTGGTAGAAATGAGTGAAGGGAAGGAGAACACAAAGGAAGAAAGAAGAGAAAATTGAAGGAAAGAACAAAGACAGTTTTGATGACATGGTGGTGAGAAGGGGACAAAAGGACCAGCAACAACCAGCCTTTGGGTGTCACTTAGTAACATTGCTCCCTAGGAGTCCTTCCATGACATGGGGAATGTTTTGTGTGATGATAATTTTATGTGTCATCCTGACTGGGCCATGCGGGGCCTAGATATTTGGTAAAACATTATTCGGGGTGTTTCTATGAGGGTGTTTAGGCTAAGTTTAACATTTAAATTGACAGATTGAGGAGAGCAGATTGCCTTCCCTAATGTGGGTGGGCCTCATCCAATTAGTTGAAGGCCTGAATAGAGCAAAAAGCCTGACTTTTCCCTGAGTATGAGGGAACTCCTCCTACCTGAACTACCTTTAAGCTAGGACATTGTTTTTGTTTGTTTGTTTGTTGTCATTTTTGCCTATCCTCAGACTAAACGTCAACTCTTTCAAGGAGCCTGCTGGCCTTCGGGGTGGAGCTTATGCCATTGGCTCTCTTGAGTCTTAGGCCTTCATACTTGGACTTGGACCACATATCAGCTCTTCTGAGTCTTTAGCTTGAGGATTACAGATTTAGGGACTTAATCAGTTTCCATAATCATGTAAGCCAATTCCTTATAATAAAACTCTTGATATAGATGATACAGATAAATATCCTTTTGGTTCTGTTTCTCTAAAGAACTCTAATATAGTTGGGCTACTTATAATGACTCTGTAGTCTGGAGTTTTGCTGGCCTTGCCCTTCATAAATCTCCATCACCATATTAATGAATCTTGACAAATGAGGTCATTTAATCTCGATCATAAGGGGTGGGGGCTGTACGTTGTGGGGAAGACCAAGGCTGGCAAAAGCTTATTGGGATTGTCTGCACCCAAGCCTCCCAGTATTAGTACAGTCAGCAGGTGGCTGGAGAAGGACATCTGAACCGGAAGAATTCTCTCCTCCCTCGCTTCCACCCCCTGCACCTCTATTCTGTTGGGGATCATTACAGATTTTTAAAACTCTAACTGTGAAAACGAATGCAGCTGCTCTTTGTAATCATTTGTGCAACTGAGTTAAAGGGAGGTTGCTGTGGGCTGCAGGTGCAATCATTAGATGCATCTATGCTGTGTAATTAACCTCATTTCCATGTGAATGTCCATGGTATATGCGCTGCTGAGAGAGCTCATGCCATGATCATTACACTTACAGTCAATCCAATTAGACAAAGGTTCCCACACTTAGTGAAAGATCAGGACAAACCACAAGGGCAGGCCTCTCAAGAAGGTCTCTAGTTAAATGTCTCAAAATAAACAACTGTGGCCTAATTAATTGTATGGCAGGCCAAAGGAACATGCCAAGGAGCTACTTATGTGTCTGGAGCCCAGTCCTAGGAAGCTGCTTAATAGAATCTCCCTTTGTCCACACTTTCAGTGGCTTAGAGACATGTACAGTTGGGGCAAGGAGGTTTGGTGGCTACACTCTACCCTTTCTCTTATCACAAGCTCCAGTTACCCAATGCAATAGCCAATGGCTTTATTTTTACTTATTTTATCCCCTTTATGTTCTCAGAGCAGTTGGAAAAATAAAATGTTAATCCATGCCTGCTGCCTAAAGAATGTTGGTTGAGCTGGCAAGATTTTCCATAATATTTTATCAAATCTACAGCTAGAGGGCACCATCAAAAGATATTTTCCTTGGACATACCAGATTTATTGAGCTTTTATTCTATAATAAAGCTGTAATGCTGCGGATTGGTCATTTTGTTTAAACATTTTGTCATAACATACATGCTGTGCACATCTATCCATTCTGCTTAAGTTTGCAGTTAGTTCCTTGAAGGTAGAGAATAGATATTAGAATTCTATGACATCCACCTCAGAGATGGTTAGCATCACACTAGTAACTTCAGGGGAGCCCAATAAATAAATGCTTGTTGCGGGGGTGTGGTGGGAGTAACTACTTAGATGGAGAGAGTCACTGTTTGTCAGATAATCACAGGACCTTACACAGGCTTTTTATATCACAGAACACATTGGTGACTGTTTGAACCTCAAAAAAAAATAGACTAAAAATAAAGTTAGGAAACAGCAAAAAGATATGTAAAGAAAAGAACTATGCCTCTGAAAGAGTGAGGGTATGTGGTATTTTTATGCTGAGCTTGAGAACCTGGCTACTTAAAGTGTGATCTGGAGATCAGTAGCACCCCAATCACCTGAAGTTTGTTAGAAATTCAGAATCTGAAGGCCTCACTCCAAACCTACTGGGTGAAAATTAACATTTTTACAAAGGTCCCAAGGTGCTTCTGATGCTTGTTCAAGTTTGAGAAGCACTGCCCTAAAGAACTGTGAGCTTGACATTGAGTGACTCACAGGAGGGCTGTTCACAGCTCCTGCTAATCATCCCTTACCTTTTTTTTTTTTTTTTTTTTTTTAAAACCTGAGATCATACAGGGTCAGAAGCAATACCCCTTTTAAAGTAGTCATGTTAGTGTAGTTAGGATATTTTACAGAATTACATGCTTATGGTTTTGTAATAAAAGAAGGGGTGTTATTGGTGCCAGGCCCTGTATTTTAGAAGTTTGGTATCTTTCTCCTCTCCATTATGTTCTGTGTTTGTACCCTCTTAACTGCACTTCTGAACCAAATGCAGGGGCCTGTCCTTCTAGAAAGCCGCTCCCAAGTCTCCCAGGTTGGTTTGCTGCCAGTTTTGTTTTTATTGCATTTAGAGTACTTAGCAGGTACTATAAATATTTATTTACTTACGCATCTGCCCTTGTCATCAGACTTAGGAAACACACAGTTAGCATGGCACCTGCCACACAAATGATGGTAGGATGGGCAAAGGAAGGAAGAAAGCTGTTTCTTTGATTTCCAGCCTGGGATGCTGCCGTGCCATAGACAAGTTACTGTTGTTGGCTATTTTGATTGTTTGTAACATTTTCTTTTCTTCTTTCATGTGTTCAAATGCTAACTGCAGGAAAAATATATAAAGTACAGTCTCTGTCCTCAAGGAAATTAAAATCTGATAGAGCTAGTCTCCAAATTCATTATTTTTTAGAGATTTGGCAATCTTTCTTCAAGCAAGCAAGCTATATATTAAAATTATTTGTAGAGCTTTAAAAACATACTGATTCCTGGAGGCCACCCCTGAACAATTAGAACAGAATCTTTATGGGTGAGGCCCAAACACAGGCATTCTTAAAAGCTCTATAGGTATTTCTAAAGTGTATTCAGGGAGGAAAATCATTGAAAAAATTAGTAGGTGTTAAACTATCAGAATTACAAGGAGCTTGGGCAGTAGTTTCTGATATGTGCATCTCAGGTTTTTAAGGGGTTCCATGTTTGTGTCTCAGAGCATCTGGGTGTCAGGGGATGGCCTAAGGAGAAGGCTGGATTGTGTCTGGGAGCCTCCAAGGTGTAACGTGAGTGGATCACTTTACTGCCTTCATGTATTTGATTTCTATGGAAGATTTCTTTGAAGAAAAGATTTTGCTGCTGTTGGAAACAAGCAAGCCCCTAAAAGCACTAATCTAGAGTATAGGCAAAGCTGATAGGACATAAATTGGTTCATCATTTCCATTTCTGTGGGTTTCCTTGGTTACTCTTGATTCAGGGATAGTAAATGTATTTTAAAAAGAACTGCCTAGCCCATCACTCACCTCAGCTGAGCTCTCAAGAGCTTATGGAAAGTTTAAATAACCTTTTCTCTGTCAGCCGTTTGAGGAAAAGAATATAAAGAATTGATGCCAAACCTATAAAACAGTTCAGTACTAAAACAGATCACTAGAAGTTAAATAATAGTAACACAAGGTAGTACATGAGCTGTTTTATTTTTTCATCCACAGTAATTAAGCATCTGTTATTTATAAATTATTAAACTGGCTTTAAACAGTTTACAGTCCTATATATAATATTATGTAACTGAAAATAAATGTCTGTACATATATACATCATATATATATATGTGTGTATGTGTGTGTGTGTGTGTGTGTGTGTGTGTATGCACAATCTAAGCACAATTGCCTAGAAAGGAGGCTCTGTCCTACTGAGAGGAGATGTTTGCATCTGAGAATCATGCTGATAGTTTTACGATACTTTTTCAAAAAATATTTTTGAGATAGCTGAAGCAAATCTGGAAAAATGGTTAACATTTTAAAAATTTTGGTGGTCAGTGAAACATGATTGATGCATGATTTTCTAGAAAATCCAAGTATTACAATGGGTAAAAATAGATAACAAAATGAGGGAAAATAAAAGAAAACAATCAAGGGTGATTTATAGTGGCATAATATTCTTAAAAAATATGAAACTGGACAAGCCACATTTATCCGTCTCACCTGACTGTCGGTTTCTGCTGACTGTAAGTCTGTAACCTGCCATTGAACCTCCTCAGTTGTTCTGTCTGTGGGAATATTTTTCTGTAGGACAAGCTGGGGCAAGTCTAGAGTGATTTCTGTAGAAGAGTTTGAGACTGACTGTAATTTAGAAAGTGCAGATTCCCAGTCCGACACTGTGTGTACACCCCTCAGGAAGAGGAGGCATGGAATGTGGTGGGAATCTGTTCCCCTCACCCGATTCCGTCGCTATCTGGCTCGTTCCAACTTCATGCTCCAGAAGGCAGTCCTTATAATGAACTTGAACAACTGAAACCCCTTTGTCCTCTGGAAAAATATATTAAGTCAGAAACTCAAATATCCTATTAAATTTGATAATTCTGGTTAGGACAGTTTCCCCATGAAGACTCAAAGATATTCTGCAGCAATAACTGTGACTTGGGATGTAAGCCATGGAGAGTGTGAGGTCCAATTACTGAAAGTACTAATTACCTTCATAAAATAGTTGGAGGTTAGGGGGAAAAAAACCTAAGGGTAGGTGTAATTTAGTTTCTTTCCATTGGCCCACAGAAGGCCCAACCTGGGAAAACAGCACCTAGGCATCAGGTCTCAGTTGGTCCTAAGATTTCTTTCCTGATCCATAATTGCTAATTCACTTAAGTAAAAACAATATTTGGTTTCACAGGTGCCAACCCAAGTAAGCCATTGCTTTGCTTGGAGTGGCTGAAAAAATACAATTACCTTACATTCATGAACATTTCTCCTTCTTACAAGAATGCAGTTAACATTTGGAAAACAGTTTGCTGCTGGATAATCTCAGTCTCTTAGTTCTAGAAAAAATATGAATAATAAGCCATACACTGCATACGACACAGAAGTATATCACAAAGAGACCTGGTCTTAATTTAAAAAATCAGTATTAATTATAACTTCTGCCTTTTATAATTGACAATTCCTAATATCTCTTACTGGAATAAGCTGTGGATACATGTGTCCAAAGAAAGATCTACTCTTTTAGGAAATAGTCCTCAAACAACTGCTGCTTTTATTAGTGATCTTATGGTAGAAGGTATTGTGTCCCCTATAGCAAATGTCGCTAAAAGTCTTCATTTGATAAGTTGCATCAATTCGTACCATAATTTGATCTAAAGTGAATTTAAGCAATAACTCTAGTAATAGTTCCTGGGTAATAAAACCATTTTGGAATTGGCATTCCTGGAGAGGAAGCCAGTATTTTAAAATAAGAATGTTTAAACACTGTTACTGGCTCTATTTTTAGACTAATATATGTATGTCTGTTAAAACTCTGCATCTCTCATTATGAAATGAATCAGGAATGAATTATGCATCCTGAAAATCCTTAAAAGCAATTAATTAGGAGACAATAGACACTTCATTTGAGGAATGCCACATGAACATATATATTTTTACTGACCACAGCTATGTTTTCTCTCTTTGCTGGCTAATCTATGTCCAAGTTTGTCTGGAGTGTACCAATATTTGTATTAATATGTGAAATATATTATTTAAAAGCATGCAAAACTAAATTCAACTTCATAAGTAAGAGGAGGAAAAGTGATGAATGTTTAATTCCTTGTAATCAGTTCATTATGTTCAGCTAAGCAGTGAGAGCCAGCCTCCTCAGCAAATCCAAGTTCTGAATCAAATCAGAACAATTTACTGTGTTAAGTCACTGTTTGAAATACATTTCATCTTTGGCAAATTTGACACAAATGTTCAAAGCACATGGGCCAATTTCTTAGCCAAGTATGCTTACAGCATTATTTAAACAAGGGTGTGTAGGTAAATGGGAATAAGCAAACAAGAATAGAAAGCTTCATCACTTTTTCTGCATTGCAGACCAGACACACGTCTGTCTTCCTGTACATGATTTTGTATGTGTGTGATGATTGCTTAATGTGTCAATAGTTACATTTGACTATTGGACTGAGAGTAAGTCTAGATAGATGAAAACACAAAATAAACACATAATCCATCAATATCTGATGAGCAGACTCATCTAGATAGTTACTGCCCTGAAGGTAGGGTGAGAAGCCTTATATTATTAATCTTCTCCAAGTCTCTAAGAAAGACGTGAGCACAAAAATTTAAGGATTTTGATAAATAAAAAGTGTGTTTTGATGATTTTTTAAACTTGTTTTTGATGTAAGATTTTAAAGCCAATTCTAGTAATCTCATTTTACTTGTAAACACTTCAGTATTATACACATGTGTTTCAGAGCATTTGTACATAAAATGCTTATGATGTAATTCCAATGGACTGTTCAAATAGAGTATGGATTCTGATACTTAGGAAATGGACAGCTGGAAGCTGAGAGGATTGTTTATTTAAATGTTACCCGAAGTATTAGGCTTATTATGGGAGGAAGTATAGCTTTTGTAAGGTAAAAAAGGAAACATTCTTGAATTGAATCTTAGTCGACACTTCCTATTAAGCAGGCATCTCTAAGTGAAAACACAAATCTAATATTTTTCTATTTGTGAACTTTTATTGTGAATCTTGACTACCTCTATCTCATTCTCATGAACTGTCAAAGTAGTCAATTACCTTACTTTTGAAAACTGTATTAGGAGCTAGGAAAGCAAAAAGAACAAAAGTGTTTCTAACCTACGGATATCATGCAGTGGTGGTTATCAGAAGCATATCAGGAAATTAGGGTAGGCCTTGTTCAATTGTATTAATCATTATAGAGACAAGGCGATAACACAGGAGACAGGATTACTGACTCTTCCTGAGAAGGTGAATCCAGGAAAATCCTCCCAGAGAGAGGATTTCAGGTATACAGTGCATACAGCATAGGGGCATCAACTATTTACTGAGTTGATTTTTTTCTAGAATAATATAAAATGTATAAATGATATATTATAACTAACTCCATCTGCAAAATTTGCCTGGTTCAAACTTTTAAAAGTGTATTTTAGGATCAAAAACTTTGCAAAAGTTTCAATGAGGTTTTCTCAGCATACAAGCATATGATTTACATGAAGAGATAGTCAGATTTGATTGTTAAAATTGTACTGTAGTAACAAGAATGGCAGACAGAAGCTAGAAACTTAAGGCAGTATTTTGTATACCCAACCAAAAGACACATAATTAGTTTGCCAGTGGAATGCTCTCTATTGATTAATCATTAACTCTGCATGGTGGGGCATTAGGTGTTCTCATTTTGGTATCCCAGGGTCACGCTGCACATGAGTTTTGCAGCAGCCCCATTACACCTCCACAAGGAGAGAAAGCAACAGCTGAATCTCATCATAATCCTGTGTTTTGTATGTCGATTCCTGCATTAGCAACATGACATTCATTTGCTTGGTGAGCTTTTACCTGCAAGGTTAACAAGGTCGGTGAGTGTCAAAAACAGTTATTTTCATTTGAGATTTATTTCCCTATGGGTAGCCTTAAGATATTCAAGTTACTAATGAGGGCATTGGAGTTAAGGCTTAAGTATTTTATTAGGAGAAAAGTAACTACCTGGAGAATAACCATGATGCATATTTCAGCCACATCAAATCCCTTTTAGAAAGGCAGAAAGCATACATGTATGAATGTGTGTGTGTGTGTGTGTGTGTGTGTGTGTGTGAGAGAGAGAGAGAGAGAGAGAGAGAGAGAGAGAGAGCGAGAGCGAAAGAGAGAATGCACATGTATGTATGTATGTATGCACAAACACAAAACCAAAAATCTATACTTCATTTTTTAATCTATTGTTATTTCTATAAGACAGAAAAATCTGTTGATTTTATCCTATTCTAGCAATAACTTTATTCTGTCTAAAATTGTAAGATAATTTTATTCTTATTTTATTCTCTCTGCTGAGTTTGATCTAAACAGTTCTAACTCACTAGACTATACAGTCCTCAGAGAGGAAATTGTCACTGTTTCATATTTATATCCCTAATTCTACCCCTTTTCATCCCCAATCTCTGTCCTTCAGAGAGTCTTGACTTGCATATTGTAAACACTCAAACTTTAGACATTGTAAGTGGTGCTTCTGTAACTTCATGTGTGCATGGAATACCTGGAAATCTTGGTAACAAGCAAATGTGATTGAGTAGGTCTGGGCTGGGCCCGGTTTCTAACAAGTATGCAGGTCACAATGATGTCACTTAGGTATGGATCATGTTTATGTAGCAGAGTTCTCCAGTATACCTCACTCTAGGTTCTCCAATGAACTCAGATCAATTTCTAGCATAAAAATGAATCATTTTTTGACAGGGAGTCTAATTATTTGGGATTAGATTTAGATATTTGTTAAGTTCGAGTGTTAATATCACTTAAAAATAATTATACCAGGATTTACATATGAATGTTAGGGCTATTCACTTGAAATCAATTATCAACTACTTTTCCAGAGTGCAAACTCTGCTTTTGGAATTGTCTGCAAAAACTTAAAGTTAAGGACTCCCTCACATCCATTCACTTACATTATGATTCAACAAATGTTTACTAGGTGCCTAAAAACATCCTAAGTTCTCTACCCAATTGTTAAGGACGGACTGATCAATAAAGTCAAGTCATTGCTCTTAAGTACTCAACAAGGGTGAAGAGGAGAGAAATAGTAAACAAATGATGTTTCAACTTAATAAAAAACATACTTGTATTTTTAGTGTATATGTTTTCTTAAACCAAGTAAAAGCTGTTTGGACTTAAAATTGGTATTGAATCTAGTAATACAGTTTCTGATTGAAAATAAATTGTGGCTATCAAGTAATGAAAATTTTTCTTGAATGTTTTATCACTTGATGATTTAGTGTGCACTTAGAGTTGTGTTAGGAATGACATTTTGGGAATACATGTATAGGGTCCCACAAAATAACTATTTAAAGAAATCTATCCATGGCTAGCAACATGATTATGACAGAGTTAACCCCATTACTTCTGATTTTAAGATAATCCTCTCACAAGCTATGGGTTTGAATGTGTGTGTGTGTGTGTGTGTGTGTGTGTGTGTGTACACAACTCCAAATTAAAACCAAACTTAATAATATTTAATAGTTCATTCAGTGTGGTACTGGTTTGTACAAATAAAAGACTAAACTTCGTGAATTTTTAACCCACACCTCATATATAGCTCAAAGGTGGGTGACCGTATAATTTACTATCCAATCCAAGACTCTTCGAGAATGAAAGGCCACGCTATTAATAGTTATACCAGGATAACAGGCATAAAGGGGGACTATTCTAGAGAAACCAGGATATATAAGATCATGTGACCGAAAGACCCAGGAACACTACCTAAACACATTCTCTGATCTGATGTTTTAGTCTTTTAGAATTAAGTTCTTAAAACATTTATTTTTCCCTGAGTGTATTTAATAAACTTCTGTCTGCATTTCAGAAAATGATGCTGGTGGGGAGAGTGCTGGATCTTACAGTTTTTTCCTGGCACCAGTCCTAAGGGATGGATTTGTCACAAACAGGGGGCACTGGGACTTTCTGTGGACAAAACTGCTTTTTTGGACAAATAAAAAGGCTTGGTAAGGAGAAAAAATTCTCCTGCATTTGATAATTTGTTTTTGTTTTTTAAATTTATTTAGCAGTCATTCTTCAGAATATGAGTACTGGCTACTATAATGACTTTAAAGAGAAAAGTGTAGGGTAAAATGTATACAGTTTTTGTAAAGTTGCAGGATACTGCTTAAGGATATATTTATATGTATTTGATGGTTTAAGTAACTGATCCGGAAGACTGAGTTGATCAGTGTTTATGTTTTTTATATTTGTGTGTGAACTGTTTCATGAATGCAGGGCATTATTTTATAATTTACAGCTGCTTTTGGCCAGACATTCTTGAAAAGGGGTGGAGTATGGATTGTACAGCTCTTTCATTAAATCTTGAAAAAATTATATTGAAATTCATTGAAAGAAAGAAAAAAGGAATAGCTCACTTGGGCTTAATAGCTTATTTCTATGGGTAGAGAAAGAAAAAAGTGTTGAGGCCAGTTCTCCCTAGATTCTGAATACATAATAGAAAGAAACCAGGATTGTATTTTTAATTAAAATTGAAATTGAAATTTCAGTGGAAATTTTAACTCTGACTGGCCTTACCTTTCACAGTCTTCTATTTGATAGTTCTTTATAATTAGATTTCCCTATGTATTTGAAATTTTCACATCTCTCTGATATAATGGGACTATGACACTTTAACAGGTTATTTTTCACTTTTATTTTTGAAAAAGTGCCACCCTTAGGTACTTCCTCTGTTAGAAACAAAATAGATTAACTAAATGGTAAAAT
This sequence comes from Lyroderma lyra, assembly GCA_004026885.1. Lineage (NCBI taxonomy): Eukaryota > Metazoa > Chordata > Mammalia > Chiroptera > Megadermatidae > Lyroderma > Lyroderma lyra. Next base: position 262,790 of record PVJL010001242.1, on the reverse strand, counting down.
TAAAATATCAGTGCATAATGGACATAAAAAAGACTCTACTGATTGATACAGTATTTTATTTCTGATTGAAAATTTTCAGTTCAATCCTTTCTAATATTATTGTACTGCTTTTTTTCTTTTCAAATGTAAATATGTTATCTGATTTTGGGGAACTTGTGTTATTCTACTATTATTTTGCCCTTTTATCCTTCAGATCTTTATCTATTTTTGAAATATAATTTTTTTAACAAATGCAGATGGTCAGTTTTTTGTCTCATTGTTTATCTAAAATTTTGCGCTTTTTAACTTTTCTTTAAAATTCTTTACAGTTTTTTAAATAATATATGTATATATGGTATGTAAAACATTTGTATTTGGTTCCTATAAAAAATTGTCCAGACACTATATAGTCAATAATCATAAGTATAGATAGTTCTGAACCTGTATTTCATGGACTCTGTTTTTTAAAATTAGTTGAATTTAAGAAAACTTGCAATTTATGATTAAAGCCACAATTTTGTTTTAAGAAAACAGAAAAAAAGTAACATTGTGGGATGGCCTATATCTGTGATCCTAGGTTTTATAAAATTTGGATGAAAGATATTTGTTCATCAGTAGACTATAAACATTACAAGTTCTCATTACATTATGAGGGTCTCCCAGACCCTTTGGCCTCATTTTCAATATTAGATTTTTATTTAAATTTTAGTGAGATGATGCAAGTGATTTTCACAATTTTTATATGGTTTTTGTTGTTGTTTTGCCTTTTGTAGAGAAACTTACATGAGAGAAATGATGAAATATATTTGTCTAAGAGGGCCCCTTAGGTACTTGAACTGGAAAGATATTTTTTTTTTGCATAAAAAATTTTAAAAGTACTACTTTCAGTGTTTAGTGTTTTACTCATGTTGTTGAGATTTGCCCAGAAACCCCTGGTAGAATAGACACTACGTCAGACTATAAAAGTTAAACGTACTTGTGTTTGTTTATTATGTCATCTCAATCGTCCCAGAGTCAATGCTAGATGATTCCTCATCATCTATTCTTAAAGGTTGACTAGTTTTATGAGGTTTGACCATTTACCTTGGATTATGATTCCTTGGTTAACAAGGATTCTACTTTGAAAAAGTTGGTCTCCTTCTTGAAAACTCCACATGCAGCCACTTTAAAGACATCATGTTTTTCTGGGCACAGCAATGACAAAACCCCGACTTGACTAACATAAGGCAAATCCTAAGGAAGTCAAGATTTGTTTGCATCACCGTCCCTGTCCTTGATCCTCAAAGTCATGCCTCTGTTGAGCAGCATGACTCATAATTTCCTAATCATTAAAACTATTCTTACCTCTTTTACTACTTTCCCATTATCATGGTGTCCTTTCCTCAGTGGACTGTTCCTGAGGATGGCACTTTGTTAAGTGTTTTTCATTTGTATCTATGTCCATGGTCAAAATCACTTATAAAGTGTCTTGGGTCATGGTTTGCTTTTTACCATGGAATTGAAAATATAGCCTATTTGTGTCATGCTAGGCCTCCCCAGTGTTAAAGTGATGTTTAGAGGACTGTCACAAGACATTAGGAAATCCTGCCTGAGTTTCCAGCTTGCTGGGATGACCTATATATTTCAGACTCACCAGCCCTGCAATTACATGAACTACTTAAAACCCAGTCAGTTAATCAATCAATCAATCAATCTCTCATGTATTTGCAGAGGGTGCCAAAAAAATGTATACACATTTTAAGAAAGAAAAAAACTGTATTAAAATTGTAATGCTCAATATATCCCAATAACAAAAGATGAAAGCAAGTCCCATTTGACTTCTACAATTACAAGAGGTACTCAAAGTGGTTACCATCAGTGTCTAGACACTCTTTATGGCCAAGTACTGCTTGAGCAATGTTGACCAAAGTGTCCACTTGCATTGCTATACATGCCTTTCCAATTTTTTCCCAAATTGTGAGTAAAAGGCTGCCAGTGTAGCCAGTTTCTTTTTTTTAAAATTCATTTTTATTGTTAGACTTATTGGGGTGACATCTGTTAGCAAGGATTACATAGGTTTCAGGCATACAATTCTACAGTGCATTGTCAACTTGATGTATAATCAGTTCACCACCTAATGTGACTTCTCTTTCCATCACCACAAAGAAATACAAATGGCCAACAGACATGAAAAAATGCTCATCCTCATTAGCTATCAGGGAAAGGCAAATCAAAACCACAATGAGGTATCACCTCACACCTGTTAGAATGGCTGTTATCAACAAGACAAGGAATAACAAGTGCTGGAGAGGATGTGGAGAAAAAGGAACTCTCGCACACTGCTGGTGGGAGTGCAAACTGGTACAACCACTGTGGAAGGCAGTGTGGAGGTTCCTCAGAAAATTGGGAATGGAGCTACCATTTGACCCAGCAATCCCCCTTCTGGGGATCTACCCAAAAACCCTGAAAACCTTTGTCCGCAAAGACTTATGTACCCCAATGTTCATCGCAGCGCTGTTCACAGTGGCCAAAACATGGAAACAACCAAAGTGCCCTGCGACACATGACTGGATAAAGAAGCTGTGGTACATATACACAATGGAATATTACTCAGCTGTAAGAAAAGATGAAATATTGCCATTTGCAACAAAATGGATGGACCTGGAGATCATCATGCTAAGTGAAATAAGCCAGACAGAAAAAAACTAGGAACTGTATGACATCACTCATATGCGGAATACAAAACTGAAAGCAAAGAAAAAAGAAATGAACAAACAAATAACCCATGGACACAATCAATAGTTTAATGTTTATTTGGGGACGAGTGGGTTAGGGAGGGGAGAAAGGGGAGGGGGTGGGAGAGGACCGGGGGAAGCCAGTTTCCTACAGTACATCACATCCTTTAAGGTCCCCCCATAGGTAGAAGTCAAGGGGTATTAAGTCAGGAGTATGTGGGGGAAATTCATCTTCACCTCTTCGTCCTGCCCATTGTCCTGGCAAATGGTCTTGTGCTCCTTAAATAACAACTGTGCTTCTGCCATTTTCTTTGGCTGTCCTGCCTGTCACATGGTGACATTAGTATTCATTTGATTAGCACCATCTTTTGAGCAAACGTCATACTACACATTGCTACTGTGATTCAACTTCAAAAACTAATACATAGGTAACAGCTCTTAAAATATATATATATTTTTTGGTTCTCCAGTATACACATACACACTCACCTAGATGTTACAGCCCACTACATACCTAGTCTATATGGGATAGCCTATAGCTCCTAGGCAACAAACCTGTGCAGTATGTTACTGTACTGAATACTGTAGGCAATTGTAATACAGTAGTAAGTGTTACGTATCTAAACAGAAAAGGTCCTGTAAAAATAAGAATAAAAAATAATAAATGGTGTACCTGTATAGGGCACTTCCCACAAATGGAGCTTTCAGGACTGGAGGTTGCCCTGAGTGAGTCAGTGAGTGAATGGTGAGTGAACATGAAGGCCTAGGACATCACTGCACAGAATTTATACACATTGCCCCACAAGCCCTTCCCCTGACTCCTTCTGATAGGGTCAGAAATAGGACATGGAAGCTGTCAATGCTGCTTCACAAAAGGGCTGAACTGATTGGAAATATTGAGGAGAAACTGGCTGAGTAAGGTGTAGATCACCGTAGCAGTGACTGTCCGGAGGGAGTGAGAGATGGCCGGAGGATTGGTAGGAATAAGAAATCACTGTGGAGAGATAAAAGCAGGTAGGGATTGTCATGACAATGTGGTTTTGGCTGTTGCATGTTGGAGCAGTGGTCAGATTAAGGGACTTTGTAGTACTCATAAAACAGGCAGGTGTAGGACTAAGGACTCAGTATTTTACTTTGGAAATTTGTTTTTGGTTTCATTGACCCTGTCTTACCCTGTCTGGCACAAAGGGCTCTCTCTGTCTCTGGCATTGAATTGATGGAAAGAATAAAATGGATCGGTGCTTTACATCATTACAACCTGAAAATATTTCCAAAGCACAGGGACAAACTGGCTCCACACTTTAATAAAAGTGGCAATGGCACTTAATACTTGCTAAGATAGTTCCTGGGGACCTGTGTCCTTGTGCCAGGATCTTAGGTCCTCAACAAAGAATGTATAGCTATGTACTCTGAAGACCATCAGGCTAGATCTGGGAGGGCTGTAGCACCCTGTAAATGTGTAGCAGTGGCTGGGGGGCAGGCTGCTCTGTGCTAAGACAAGTCAGTGGTTGGCTGACTGGGTTATAATCTGTGCATTCAAAGTTGAGGTCCTGTGAGTGACAGGAACTCTTATTTCCAAACCCCACAGATACTGCTCCCTTCAGAGAAAAGAACACCCTCCTGAACCACATACCTTCTGTTTCTTATGGAAAGTTCAGCTCCATTATAATCATTCGGGGCCATGGTTTTATATATGGTCCCTTGTTGACCCAAAACATTGTTAACCTCATAGACTTCTTCTTCATTCATTCTAGTGTGTGACTGGTTTCCTTAGGATAAAGTTGATTGAAATAATAACCTTAAGATTCACTAAGGAATGTATGTCTGTTGCATTGTTCTCCAAGTATGGTACCTATTACTGTTCCTGGATGATTGCTAGTCCCAAAATAGCCCAGAGAGGTATAAGACCTTAGGGTATAGTCAGTAATTTGGGAATGAGGTACATGCATAAGAAAAGATAAAATAATACAAGGAATTAGATAATCAGGTGTTAAAGTGTATAACCAAGTGTGTAGTATCAATTATAAGTGTGGTAAATGTTTAATTAGGGAAGGAGAAATTTAGTAGTACAATGGACAGGAAGATTGACTTGAACCATAGCATTGGAATGGTGGGAATTTAGAAACATAGAAGATTGTAGGGATTAGGATATTTAAAGCCCAGGTAATGGTACAAATAAAAAAGTAGAGGTAAAAATGAGATGTTACTGATATAAAGAAAATCCACTCATTAGATAATCATGCCTTCCTCTCTCCAAGCATCTTGAGCATCTGTTACCTGTACAGAGATACTCCTCTGTGACTACACATAGAAAATATTTCATGGCAGTTGAGCCTCTTGAGAGAGTGTGATTTTAATATTTCACACAAAAGTCAAGATTCAGCAGTTTTTTTGTTTGTTTGTTTGGTTTTTTTCATGGCAACTCAGCACAGAATGATGTGATGGAAATTAACACCTTAAAGTGTGTGTGTGTGTGTGTGTGTGTGTGTGTGTGTGTAGCACAGCCCCAATTGGACTTTTTAAAGCCTCTGCTTCCTGCATCTCATGACTAACTGTGGTTAATTAAGCCAGGATCACTTTTTCCACTCCACCCATACTTCATAAAAACCTGTTGTAATTTTTCCTGTTTTATTTGCTCTTTTGTATTTTTCCTTTGCGATTTGCTAAAACAATAACAATTTCAAATGAAAAGAATTTCATATCAATAGGTGACCCAGTGATTTACTGGTCCTTTTAACACTGTGAAAAAAGAAATCCATTGCATGCTGAGGGAGTGGGGGAGAGAGATGGGAGGGGGGGTTTCCAACAGTGGAGTTCTATATTTATAGCTTTGGGCTTCAGCTCCATAAGGAGTTACAGGGGTGGGAGTAAATGATACTCATTTGTAAGTATCAGCTGTATTCATGAAGAAAAATGAAATATTGATTTGTGGAATACATTAAGATATAAGCATGAATAATAACCTGAGAGTTAGCAGACTGGGGCTTTAAAAGGTACCTGAGTTTTAAAATGCATTATATTTTGTGATGTCAAAAGTGTATTTTTCCAAATGGAGAAATGCATGCCCAAATCTGGTACAAGAAATGATACATTCAAACCAGAATCCTTGTTTACTTTGCCTTAGTTTTGGCCTTTTTCCTCTATGTATCAATTAATCAATTAGTATTTTTAGAGTGTCTGTTATGGATCCAAGGGTGATGAGGAATGTGGAAGAAGCAAGGAATATATATGTACATGTTAAAGCTCACAAAATCTTTGGGACTCAGTCCAACTCTTTCAGGGTGAACCCTTCTCTTTCCAATCGCTGCTCCAAGTATCTCCTAACTACTTCATACCTAGGGTTGCCAGATTAGGAAATACAAACACAGGACACCTGTATTTACCTGGCAACTCAACCACCCATGTAATCCTCATCATCAACACGTTTCATAGCCTTCTACTCTAGAATAGATGACTATAAATTATTAGCATACACCATGACAACTCTTTAGAATTATATCTGCCAATTATTATAAATTACATAGACTTGGAGCTAAAGTAGAGGCTTATTCAGTAATTTTAGTGGTAAAGGTCAGCAAAACAGAGAGCACTACTCTCTTTACCCTCCCTTTTCTTCCCACTTTGACTCTGCTTCTTTAAACTAAGAAGATTGTTGCTTTAATGCTAATGAGAATAAAGAAGAGATGGTAGGCCCTCTTCTAGCATAGCATTTTTAGGGACCATTCAAGCTTGTCCGAACCAAATCCATTACTTGCCACATATCACCATGTTGCCTACATGGAAGTCAGCACTTTGAGAGATTAACTGATATCCAATAATGAAGAAATGGCAAATAATCATCTGCTCAGCTCCCCAGCACTCTGGCCCATGTATGTGTGGCAATAGCAACTGCTGTTTTTACAGAAAATTTCAGAGCTCTTAGTGTGTTGGTTGTTTGGAACTATGAGTTAGTCTTAAACCAGAATTTCAGAAATTTCTATTTCTGTAAACACAACATTATATTAGGAATCAGAATTTAATTTTTATTACCTCACAACTGCCATCTCTCTTCTTTTCCTGAGCCTCTGTTCTCTCCTCCACTCCTGATTTTGAATGTTGGCCATCTGGGACCTGCTTGGAGAGTGAGAATATTCACTCCCTTGGGTATGACTACCAAATTTGCGGGAAACCTTTGCTACCAGCCCAACACCAAGACCTAGGAAGTCCAAAGTTGTGCTGAACTTTGCAAACTTTTCAGTTCATTTAGGCCACGCCATGATTTCACATGGAAATTGTGTGGAATGTGGTCATTTGTGTCCCCAAACCATGCAAAGCCAGGAAACATGGTAGATGTTTAGCTTCATGTTGAGTTTGAAAAGGTGCCTAGAAAATGCTGGCAAGCACAGTGGAGATGGGGAACTACAGGGGAGACCCAGCAATGGCTTAACAAACCTTTTCAGCCAAAATGGTATGTGCGATCTCCTTCCTAATAGCATGACCATTTGTGTTTTAGACTTTTTTGTGTGCCCCCTGTAAGGGCCCTCATCTCCTGGAATCAGCATCATCTTGTCTCTTCAATGGCACAAAATTGCCTTTGGAGAATAGACATTTGCAAGAGAATTTGACTGACTTAGCAATATTGACGTTTTTGTGTGGTGTTTCTGGCTACATAGAACATGTGGAGACTAAGGTACTGGCCAAAGCTATGCTAGAGAAAAAAGAAAATTCTCAGTGTTCCTGTAAGTTGCTAGGAATTTAATGGCCTACTCCTGTCATCAGCCAGTAATAGGAGTTGATTTAACATTCTTAGATGGTGATATTAGGGTAATTGTCTTAAGTACTAATGAGCATTTGAATCTGGGGTCTCCATGCCAGACATGGATTTAGGCAGTTTTCTCTCTTGCTTCATGGGCCACTCAATTCTAGGCAGCTCCCAATAAGTGATGTCAGGACTCCAAAGTAAAGATTTAATTTCAAGTTCAGAAATGCCTTTAGAGTTTGTAGATCACAATAATCAGAGGGGTGGTTGAAAGTGTTAGCGTTAGTCAGAACCACTCCTTTCCTCTTGACTTCTGAGCATGACCAGGGAGCCATGAATTTATATACTATTTACTCTTCTTAGGAGTCCACCTCCATCAGTGGAGACCAGGCTAACAGCTCTTTATACTCTATTCCAAAGGAAAATGCAATTACCTAAATATGTAAAACAAATTTTTGTTGTTTCTTTCTTGACACACAGCATATAAATACTTGCAAAATTACCTTGGCTGTTACGGAAATCGGGTATTTTGATTCTAAATGTCCCAAATCATAGGGTTGAAAACCTTTATTACAGACTGTTTTCGTTAATATGGGGTGTTGTCCCTGATGATTTCCTATGTCAAAAGTTTCAGAAATATGAAGACGAAATGGATGGGGACTGCTGTTGTACTAGGTGGTGGTTTGTGATGGGATCCCAGGCCTGGGTGTGGTTTCTCAAGTGCTACCTCTAGACAGCCATGAGGTGCCAGGCCAAAATTAGCATTAGGACTGGCACAGTGGTGTAAACAAAGCAGAATGCTTCAGTGTGTATTTGCAGTGTAGCTTGGCTACTTTCCTCCCCCTCTTCTCCCTCTTCCCCCTCTTCCCCCTCCTCCTCCTCCTCTTCCTCTCCCTCCTCCTCTTCTTTCCCCTCTTCTTCCTCCTCCTCTTCCCCCTCTTCCTCTTCTTCCTCCTCCTCTTCCTGCATCCCTTCCCTCATAATCCACCAGATCCCTGACTTTCCAATCAGATCTCTAAATTCTTCCTGTTAGATACAAACTCCTTGTTGAACAAGGACAGGAAATGAATGAATGAATGAATGAATGAATGGAGGAAGAATGCAAATGTCTTTTGTATAACTGCTCTGTTACAGATTTTTTTAAATTTATTTTTATTGTTACACTCATTGGGGTGACATCTGTTAGCAAGAATTACATAGGTTTCAGGCATACAATTCTACAGTGCATCGTCAACTTGTTGTATAATAAGTTCACCACCTAATGTAACTTCTCTTTTCATCAAAATTTTTTGGTACCTCACATATATAAGTGAAAGCATTTTTTTTTTCTAAAAATCCTGAGAGGTGGTCATTCTAGAGTAGTTAGTTGACTAGCCCAAATCCTAGAAAGGCTAAAAAGTGGAATCAGGTTTCAAATCCAGTTCTTTTTACTATCTACCCTTCTACAAAATTATACCTCAGTGTAATGAAAAAGGCATTTCACAAATTCTAACTTAAAGAGACCTATGTACATTTTTCACAAACCACAATTCATTGCTTCATTCCCCCATCTCTTTCTAAAACTAATAATTTGAAGTAGCTAGAGAAACAAGAAGATAAGGACATTGATATAATCTTTTTTTAAGTCTTGAAAATAAACTCTTATAGTAGGGTGGGGGAAAGGGTGGCTGAAAGTTCATACTGATGATAAGCCATAGCTGTTTCCTGTACTAAAGGGGGTAATGATGATTATGAAGACCAGATTGACGTGATAGCTATATGTCAGGAATTATGTTTTATTCTCTACATATATTGTCTCATTGAATCTTTACAACATCCTTATGAGGTATCTATCATTAAATAATTAATTAAGAGGTCTGTTCATTTATCCATGGGCATGTATTCACATGGATCTGTCTGAATCCATGTTTTAAATCCTTCACTACTATGTGATGAATTATGCTTTTTATATTTGAATAATAAAGTGCTGCTTAATTTATCAATGGCATGTGATATCAAAGATACTGCAGTGAACACCTGGTAATTTCTGTGTATTGTGGCACTACCATCAAAATAATCAGAAGCAGTCATATGCCTTGGCCTTTAAGGGTGGCCTTGGTCTTACCTAAGAAAATGCACATTAAAGGAAAGTCAGCTGTTGGACTTAGGATGAATTGACTCATCTTAGCCAATTCTTTTGCCTGCTTTTTTATTAAAAAATATATACAGGTGTAATGAAGGTAAACTGAGTAAATTAGTTTTTGCTTTTTAATTTTTGTATGCTGAGGTCTCCATTTAATAGTGATATAGAGAGGAGGACATTGGGAGGGAAATAGGGATGTATAATTAGGGAAACAGATAAGTAAATACAGTGGTTAGTGAAATGCTGACTGGTAGAAGGATTTTGTATTTGTCTCTGAGGATGAATTAAAAGAACATAAACCAATACACTCAAAGTATAGAATTTAAGACCAAGAAGTGGAATTTCTTAAGCATTTGCTATGTTATGTTCATTTTAAACATATGCTTTGCCATCTTGTCAATATGTTTACCAGGCTGGCATTGTCTTACTCATTTTATAGTCACAGATATTGAAGGTCAAGTGTAAATAACTTGCCTAATGTCACATTGCTAGCAGTCAGAGAGCTCAAATTCAAAAGCATGATCTTTCCAGCTATAAAACCTGTGGTCCTTTTAGTATTCCATGTTGCTAGTCATGTTTCAGCAAAATTTTAAAGTATATCTTTTATGTTAAGAGATTTGTGTAAAGTGCTGCTTTCGGAGGTAACTATTACCAGAAGCATTTTAAAATAAGATTGCCAATCTTTGGGGAAGATTTGAGTGCTCACTTGTTGAGGGCACAGGGCTATAAAATAATTCCTTCTGGAGAGAACTTTCATCTGTAGGGCTTTGAGTCTGATTAGAAATCTAGTGCTGAGACTGGAAGGAGTATGGCTTAAACAACACAACACGTTTCTTTTGTTTTGTTTTTTTTTTCCTTCTCCCCTCTTTCTCTAAAAGGGAAGCAGTGTGGAGGTAGGTAATCTAGAGATCAGATTGTATTATGAAGTCATCAAACACCCAGTTTCCTCTCCTTTTCTATCTCTGCTCCCCTATTCCTTTTTTTATTATTTTATTTTTATAATTTACTTTTGATTATAGTTGACAGTGTTGTATTAGTTTCAGGTGTACAATATAGTGGTTCAGCATTTATATACCTTATGACGTGCTCACCACAGTAAGCCAAGTACCCATGTGTCTCTGTATACTTATTATGATATTATTCACTATATTCCTTTCTTATTCTGTGACTTATTTTATGTAAATGAAAGTTTGTACTTCTTTACCCCCTTCCCCTCTGCTGCCCATTCCCCTACCCTTTAAAACATGAGGTTTCTATCCTGAGGTTCCTGTCACTCTCCACGATGACCACTGGAATTCTAGCCAGTAGGTCTTCACTCTAGGAAGGAGATAGAGGGAAGTTTAAGAAGGGTGAAAGGACAAATCCTAGCTATCTGACCCCTTCTTAGAGGGCTTTTTCAAAAATCTCACTACAAACTTCAAATTACATCTTATTGACCACGCTTAACAACAAGGGATTTTGCAAATTCAATCTTTTGGATGGGCACATTGCCATGCGATTCAACTCAGGAAAAATGGGATCTGCATATTGGATAAGCTGCTTGAAACATTAGTCATAGTTAGCTCATCAGGTGCTCACTCCCAGGGGCAGGACTTCAATATAAATTCATTAAAATAACATCCTCATTTTCATGTGTGGTCTGGGATCATTAGCAGATAATTGGATCAGCTGCCCACTCAAGGGACAGCTGTGAAACAGTGGTTCTTGGAGAGTGTGTGTTTGAAGCCATGAGATCTGAGGGCTGTCACTGTGGGCTGGGAAAAGAAGGACTGGCTCGCAGATGTCAGTAGAGCTTGGTCATTGCCCTTCTGGACCTGTGTATGCGTAAACCACGTCCTAATCATCCATGGGAAAGGCACCTATGTAAGCTGCATTCTCCATTGGCTCCAGACCAGACAGACAGACAGGCCGCACCCAGGCCTCCTTCTAGCTCATTTCTAAGTATTGCATTTAACAATATTTACTTTATTATGAGCAATCACATGACCAGAGGACTAGAAGGCACCCAGGGTGATTTTCTAATGGGAGTAGAACCACGTCTGTACTTTCCCCAGGTAGCTTGTCAAAGTAGGCGTTCAGTCGGTCACCTTTCACACTCTGAGTATTTGGACTTATTAAATGATTTAAGAGTTTTATCCATCTACCCCTGAGTTAGTTTTAACAACCCCAGAGACATTTCTGTCTTTCTGGATCCCAACTCCTACTTCCTTCCAAGGTTTGTGACAGTCTAGCTAGAGGCAGAGGCGTGGCTTGAATTTCCATCATGCAGCCTCCCCTCCAATCAGCCATGTCATGGTGGAATTTTTATTGGTCATAAATTTTTTTACTGGCTAGATTAATGTGATTGAAAGCATCACACCCAGTAAATACCGTCTGCTATTTGCTTTAGCAATACCTGTGGAAAAGGGCAACTTGGGACCCAGGCACTGTGGAGCTGGTGAAACCATTGGCTGTGCAGAACTTGTTGGGGGCCCCTTTGACTGATGACCAGAAGTCCCTCTTAGAGGGAGGTCCGCCCAGCAAGAGGCTCCACTGGTGCATGCCACTACCATGTGTAGCCATGATTCACTTCACTGACTATCAAAGCTTTCTACAACTTTGCTTGCTGACTTTTGACCAGAGGTCCCCTTTCAACACGAGGAAAATCTGCCTAGAGAGAGAGAGAGAGAAAGCACATTACGGGGAAGTAAATGGCAGCCGTGTTTCTGGCGGTCTCAGTTTTATTGCCAGAGGAGGTTCGTCTCGAGCCTGCCCTGCCGTGTTGCCCAGTGGATGTGTATTGCGGCATTTTATGGGGCATGGTTTATATCAGCACGGATTATTATAACAACAACAAGGGGGATATTCAATAAATCGTTGCTTGATGGCAAATGCTCCCACACAAAACACCTCTCACAGGCTAAAGAAATGAGTGGAGTGTTTATAAAAGCTCTACCCTCGGAAATCTGCTTTCACAGAAAACTGCATTCTAGACCAGGTTTTGAAAGAAGGTGTGGGATCTGGGAGCCTGTGGTCCCCATCTGTTTTCTCCCCTCTGACCCTTGGTTGTTTGACTACATGGTCATGACCCTGTATTGAGTCGGGTAGATGGTCTGTGAGATGTTCGGGCAACCTCGCCCGCATGCCGCCCAGCAGTACCTTCCTTCCTGGAAGAAACGCCAGACTTACACTTCAAAAAAAGAAATGTTAGAAAAGAGAAACACAAACAGTGAATGTGCCAGATTGCTAAGGGGAGCAAGATTGAAATACAGCCTCAAAAGTTGCATGGTACATAGAGAAACCCCAAAACTTTCCCTAAACTCAACCTGGAACTAAACTTCTTTAGTCTCAGGCCAGTGTTTAACCATTGGTGACTTGCAATTATAATGCTGGCAATAGCTCAATTAGGTAGTAGCTGGAGGGAATTCTCTTTTTAAATTCAGTTCCTTGGGTGGGTGATGTTGGCACAGCTGTAGTTGTTCCTTTGGTGCCAACTCCGAAGACCCAGAATGCCATGCTTGGGCTGGAGTCCTGTGTCTCAGGGTTTGGATGTGCAAGTTGGGAAGAGAAAGAGAACCTGATGAGGAATGATGTGGAAAGGCCAAAAAAGTGGTGAAGAAAGGGAGAAAAGAAAAAACTAGAAGTCATGAAAGATGAGAAAAAGGAAGAGGAGGTGATCTACAAAATAGACAGAATGAAGGGATGAGATGATAAGGAGCGAGTCCCTGGGAAATAGGTCTAAAAATCAAAACCATCTTTTACTTGAAATTCTGAAGTTGATTTCCTGAGGGCTGCTGGGTCTTGTTTTCCCCTCACGTTCCCTTCTTCCACGGCCATGGCCTGAGACAGTGTGAGTGTCCAGCCTGTGTCTGTGCATGGGCTGTGCCAAACAGCAGTGATGTGAATTTCTGGTGCATCGACAGAGGGGCGAAGGCCTTGATGAATCACAGAAACAGCCTTTTACATGAAATGCCATCCAGTTCCCTACCAGCCAGTGGCTCTAATCTTAGCTGAATGTGCAGTGTTTATTTTTCCAAGAATGGGGCTTTCTATGACTCACGGTGCTCAGATGCTACCTACTAATGGACCCTTGTACAAGTCAAGAATGTGACACACGGCGAGACATGCAGCTTAACAATCACAAACAACAGCACAGTTAATGGGGGGTGAAGCTTCGGTGACATGTGTCACACCAAAGAGCCGACTCCTCGTGCTCCCCGAGGCCACAGATGAAGGCTCCCTGGGTTGTGTAATAATGATAAAATGTTGCCATCTGTTGGCATCCTGTGTAAGCAGGCTCTGACATACAGAGCACTGATGTTTTTCCAGACTGCCTCTCATATCTCTCCAGGGACAGGATGTGTGAAAAGCATGGGGAAAAGAACAGAACATGGCAGCCTGACCTTATAGGAAGAAAAGGCAAAACCTACAGCATTCTACAAGCTCGGACCTGGGGGAGAGCAGACAGCAGCACATTGGTCCCATCTCTTACCTCCAGGTATGGCAGTAGCTCCACCCACTGAAGGTTGCTGACGCTCACCTGGATGGATCACAGGATTTTGCTTCAGACACATTCTCATGATCTTGAGGAGCATTCTTTCTTCCTCACAATGGGTTCAGAGAGTTTTATTTATTGCCAGAAAGTTAAAGGCAAGAATGGTGAGCTACAAAAATCATACATATTATGGGTAAAATGATAAATTACAATAATCCAGTCTCTTAATATAGTCATCAGTACATTTTGGATAAATGTGACAAAATTGCTTTTAATTTTTTTGGGGGAGGGGGCCGAGCTTGTAAAATATGGAAGCAAATTGTTTAGTTGCAGAAACGAAGTAGAGACTGAAAACCAATGTAGTAATTGTGTGATGCTTCAGAAGCATAGAGAGGTGTTTATCAGACCTAGTAACCTAGAACTTGGGTTATTATGTCCATTCAGAGATGGTACAAGGCAAGTTTTCTGCATAAAGCTGGGATCCTTGAGGAGTAGCAGCTTTAGCAGTTGAGAAAAAAAGAAACTTGCAATACAGGGACAGTTGTCCATATTTGCCAGGGCTCTGGCTGAAACAAACGAATGAACAACAACACAGAAAAACCTCCTCTGACTAAACCACACTGAAACTTCTAATGATTTCACAGGTTTGAAATTTAAATTTACAATATTTTTTTGTTTTAGGAACCCCCAAACCAAAAAAAAATGATAAACCTGTTATCAGAGTCAGTAGCCACTGGTATTTTATCACTGTGGCATGCCCTAGCAGTGTGAACACAAAATTGTTCTAGGATGATTTTTCTACAAATCAGCCCACAAGGAAGGAGAAAGAGAGATCTAAGCCCCACTAAAGAATTCTCAATATCATATTATGAAACACACAAGAGGAAAAAACCTCTTCCATGAGCAACGTTAAAAGAAATAATGGTGCAGAATTTTCCAGAATTGGTGGATATGTGCCCCTCAAAAACCATAAATTCAAAAATGTAACCAAAGATTAATCTACATTGAGGCATGTTGTCAAGCATAAAGAATACCAAAGACAAATGAAAGTCTTTAGTGTCCTTGTGGCGAAAAGAAGTCCTCTATACATGAGTAACAGTGACAAGCCACACACAAAGGGGCAGAGTTCAAAGGTGAAGATTCATTTCTTCTCTCCAGATTTCTGCTGCCTCTTACAGAGGCAATATATAAATAAATATATTAGATTGCTTTCCAGTTGTTTATAAGAAATATAAAATCCTTATATATAAATACATGTAGCATATGTATAATAATGTATATAAAACCATAATAATAACTTGATTCTAAATTTTATTCATTTTATCTCATTCCATATCCAGCCACTGAGCAACAGTAGTTTTCACTGTTTCAAATCTCATTCACTGCATAAAGATAAATTGGAATATGTAAATTCTCACTTGTATAACAGTGAAACAGTTTATATCAAAAGTAGGTGCCAACCAAATATAAATAATGATTCATAAACATAAACATGGTTTTGTAATAGACGTATACATTAAAATAATTTTTTTTTTCTTTCTCAACCCTGTTTTTCTTAGGACCTCACCCAGCCATTCACTGGCTGGCAAAATTAGTTTACCTCCAGCTAGGCTTCCTTTCTGTTTCTTACTGGTCTAGGCAAGATTTGAAAACTAGAGGGTTAAGAGAATTCATCAACAGCTAATGGAAATAATTTTTTAAATGCCTTTCTAGAATTAGGACCTATTTATGTCATTGCACTGGGCCCAAACTTACGTTAGACCACACTTTTTTTCTTTAGTATGAGGTTTGTTCTTCTGTACAAAACTTTTAACTCGTAAAGATTTGCATACATGCATCGCAGGCCTGTAGACTAAAGATCTAACCATTCCTGTAACTACTAAAAACATTAAAGGACTTTATGTATATTGTCTCCATAACTTTATTTTCTTCATATTATACTATACCATTAAGCTTGGCTTCTCTTACACATTGAATATGATTTCATTTATTCTCACTTACTTGATATGCACTGCTTTCTTATAGCCCAGAATGAAGGCAGATATCATTGTAAATGTGTTCCATTTTGGTGAAAAGGCAGCCTAAGAGAGATTTCACTAGTCCTAGCCGAGTCAGCGAACTTGGTGGCTGAGTCTTCACCTAGGTTCTAACTTGATTTTTTTTTTTCTCTCAAGTTTCCCATTTCCATCAAATAATTGTCCCAGTTACCCTCTCTTTGCAACAAGAGAGAAAAAAAAAGTGTGAATTTTAAAAGGCTTGTGTGTTCCAGATCATTTAAATTAAGTGGCTTGAGCATGGCACTAATTAATAGATGATTTTCAGTTGGATTCCTCTGTGCTTTGGTTTATTGTGCTTTGCTTTGTGGCTAAGTGTTGTATCCTCACACCATTAAAAAGTGATGAGGACAGTAAAGAAAATGGGGCTGTTGGAGTACATCTCTGGAGTTCAGAGATGTCTTTATGTAATTGGCCTCCCCCCCGCCCCACCGATTCTCTAATCTGGACTCCTGAATATTATGAAAACCTATGTCATATTTGATGGTCATCGTTCTCAATCTACATTTTTAAAAAACAGAAAGTTCAGATGATATAACTGTGCTACATTAAAACTAAAATTTTTCACATGTGTACTTTGATACACAGTGACTGCTTTGTAATATTTGAGCACACATCTCTGAGCAAAATTGGGAGAATATTGGAAATTATAAGCTATAAATATCATTTGGCCATTTTGGCCTGTGTTAAAACTCGGAGTTGTAAGGCTATTTGGTTTCATTTCTGAAATGTACACTTAGATTTTGGTTGAGTGAATTGCTGTGTTTTCAGAGCAGCATCTCTGCAGCCCATCATGCCTCCAATGTATAGCATCAATTCATCACTAGCACACCTAGGATCTCTAACATTTCGTGGATTAAAAAAAAAACAAAACAGGCCAGTGTGACATGTACCAACCATGTTATAATCAGGTCCTATGCTTGGTATCACCTTCCTAAATGGGGGCTGCACTCAGAATGTTTGTTCTGCTACAATTAATCACATGCTTTTCAAATGTCAACATAATTTTCATGGTCTGCTAAAAAGTAGTATTCATAATAGAGAAAAATAATAGAGTTACCGTTAAAAATTGATCTGTCACTGTTCATTTTAAAATCGTTGGTTCTGCCTGAACAAACTGTATGGAATTTTAGAAGTTTCCATCCAGTGTATCCCCAGTATGCTTGCTTGGAAAGTTTACCTGGCTTTCTGCATTCCTCCCCAACCTGTTCATTAAACAGTGTTATACTTAAGCAAAAATATGATGAAAGAAACATAGTCACTTGATTCTTTCTGAAGTTGTATCTCTGTGTCTGGGTGCCATAAACATAGTAGGTTTGCTTATAATTTGTTGATACTTTAAGTAAAAGTGATTTGCATTAAAAAACACCATAATATAATAATTTTGTGGTGTTTCTAAACTTTCCAGAAATAAGAATTTCTGATAAAGGGACAATTGCTGCTTATATTCAAGAATACTTTATAAAACAGGGTATCATGAACTAGCCATGTGTTCAGGGGTCTTTGCTGTAAACTCTGAGCCAGCTATCAGTTTTATGAAAATAAATGCCAGCTATCAGTTTTATGAAAATAAATGCACCCATACTTAGAAAATTCTTCAAAGAAACCACTTTCTTTCTGGGTTAAAATGTAAACAACCCAAAGGGCAAGCTCCTATTTGTCACAGTAACTTCTAGTCATAGCAATTGCATGGTCCCTGCTTGAAACCTACATAATTTTACTAACCAATGTCACCCCAATAAATTTAATAAAAATTTTAAAAAAGAAACATCATGATTTGTGATTATTATGATCAAAGTTCTCTCATATGATTTTTAGATTTCTACATTCCTAAATAATTAATTAATGTTAACACGTACATAGGGCCCAAACAATAGATCTGTACAATTTTACTTTAAAATAGAAAGTAAAAAAAATAAATAAATAAAGGCACAGAAAAGGATCGATCAGGCACAATTTGGGTATGAGTACCCCTTATTACTTTAATATATCTCTATATATTTGTAAAATTAAATGAGAATTTGCGAAAATATGAGGAAAGTCACACATGTTTGGACAGTCATATTTATGCACAGACAAGTCAAGTTACCATCCTCAAGAGAGCACACGTCTCGGTGGCTGCAACCCAGGGACAGAGAGGTTAAGTCCACCAACACAGTCTCTTTTCTCTTACGTGATCCCTCTTCTTGCTGAAATGCTCTGAATCTGGGCATTAAATCTGTTGAACATTTGCTGAGGAAACCTATCAGGCCCATGGAGACATGAAACCTGTGCCCATTCAGACATAGCCATCACTTCCTCTCCAATTCATTCGCCCAGTCTCAGTCCAGGACAATAAAAGTCTCTTCCAAATAAAGTTCCCAGAAAATTTGTCCCAGATTGCCCTTTAGACACATGACTTACAAGTTAAAAATAATTAGCCACCAAATTTCAAACTTTTGGGGGCTGGTAATGAAATTCAACAAAATTATTTCTCTCCAGATCTGTTTTACGTGTTGTCTAATTCTCTTTATCACGACGGTCTGTAGCCACCTTCACTTGTGGCAGAGCAATCCAGATCCTCCCAGAGACCCCCTTGATGGGCGATGAGTGAGCAGGCATTAAATTTTCCTGCATTTCACAGTTTCCAAAGAAGCAGAGTGAATAAAATTATGAATCTGAAATCCTGAGTGAATCACATTTGATAGAGAAATGCTAAGTAAGGGTTTGCAATATTGCACCATGAAGGTACTATCTAGGGATGAGAGTAGATCACTGGTTTTCCAATAAGAATGATTACGTATGGGGTGAGAAAGTTGAGAAGTGAGAAACAGTGAATGTGGACAAGGCAGGACTGAGACACTTTAGGTACATATTTTTAAATTATTTTTAATGCATATGAAATGTGTCTGCAACATGTTTTTAAATAATAATAAAAGTGCAAAATAAAATACTTTGAATTTTATCTTATTCTTAGAAATGTTTTATCATTTGTAGGTAATGGAAATTTGTAAGCCCAATGTTTTTTTCTTGACAATACATCCATGCAACAGAAAGAAATAATACTTATAAGCAGTCCCTCAAAAATGGCATCAAAACCCAAAAGTTTAGGAGTACATGTCAAGCCAGAGATATAACAGTCTACTGTCAGTCTTGCTTTGAAAGCTCAGTGCTTTTCAGATTCCCTGGAATTACCTATTTTCTTCACCAGAGTATACTCTTTGATACTTCCTTTTCAGAAGTCTCTTATCTCAAATGCAACAGTCCTGAGGCAGAATATGGCAGCCTCTTACCAACTATGGTAGGTTTTCAATGCACAAATGAAGAAAAGGAGAAATCAATATGAAATTCAAAATTCTGGGGAGATTCCAGAGGTGGGTGGATAACAGTTACCAACTTTGACACAAAGCCAGAATATCTGGGAGGGCACACCCAGATTGTCTTAGTCCCCTTGGGTTTGAGGCATAGCAGGTGTGTGTGTGTGTGTGTGTGTGTGTGTGTGTGTGTGTGAGAGAGAGAGAGAGAGAGAGAGAGAGAGAGAGAGAGAGAGAGAGAGAGAGAGAAAGACTAGAGAAAACTGGCTAATAGCTGGTGTTAGAGCCTTTGTCTCATGGAGTTCAGATACAAGATAGTACAGAATCTCATAGTAAGATACTTCTTAAATATGACTTCACTGTTACCTAACATGCCAAAAGAATATTTCTGAGTGTTAGGCATATGGGGATTTCCAATTACCCACCAGACCTTCTCACACAGCACCATGCTGAAGCTTGTAGAAGGGAAGGCAAGATTCCTAAGGCTTTCACCTACCCTCCTATTCCCAAAATACCACCTGCACCTCTGATAAGCCTGGCTCTCTTGCTGTAGGCTATGGGTTATTTTCCCAAATAAAAGATACCCAACCCTTCATGGAATTTTTAGTCATTTCATTACTAAGGGGATGATTCATTAGGATAGAATTAGGTAAACATGTAGAAAAAAAAACCTATTGCAAATATGCAAGTGTTCATATGTGTCATTTTGATAACCAAACTGGGACTGCACCGTTTTTGAATGGCAGTTGTTAGAACTCCCCTTCTCATTGCCTGTTGGGTTCATAGCAGCCATTAACTTTTTAAGTAAAATTTCTGGGTTACTAAGAGCAATAGATCAAACCCGACAGCAGGATTTTCAGTGAATATGTGACTCTCTTGCCTTGGCATTAGAACTGGATTGCATTCCATATGGGAAAAGGAAATGGTTTTGCAAAGCACTCATCTCGAGCTCAGTGGAATATCTAAAGCAGTGATTTTTGTCTTACTGGCCTCTGAAAGATCTACCATATAATCTCTCTGAGGTTCTGTTTCCTCATCTTGAAGTTCTTTCTTACCCCAGTCTGTGGGGTTTACAGGTTCATATCATGGCATCACACATGAAAGCAATTCATATCTATTAATCATTATTTTACCCATGTATAATATCTGTATTATGCCAATGATATACATGTTTTAATCATCATCATACTTACCATCATCATATCCTCAAATAATTTTCAACCTGAAAGTACCTTTAATGTATTTAGTCCAAATTTAATTGTTTCACCAGGGAGGAAACCAGCATCTAAGAGGTGGTATGAGTTGCTTGGGTCCCTCATCTAGTTAGCGGCAGAACAGTGTTACAGAGATCATAGGCCCATTGATTGTCAGTCCAGAGCTCTTTGTGCCATATCATATTACCTTACTATCATCACAGGGAAACACTTTCATTCCAGGTTTTTATAAGTGTGTATGTGTTTGCATGTAATCGTGCAGAAACTGAAAAAGAAAAAATTCTATTCAATCTTTCAGTGATCATTTTTTTTGTTTTTGAAAGTTTATGTTGTTAATTTTCTTACCATAAGCAATAATTACTTTACAAGAACTTACCAACAAAAATTACTTTAAACATATGTTAGTATTACATCACCCTGGACATTTCTTGAAAACACAAAACACAATTAAGAAAGAAGATGTAAAAGTACAATTATGCTGGAATCCTAGGCCAGGGAGATGAAAGGCGTTTTGGTTTTGCTTTGCTTGTTTTTGTTTGATGCCTTTCTTTCTAGTGCATTCTGTACCTTTTAATTACTGGCTCTTGATACCTTAGAAACCAAGTCATACGTTCCTAGAGAGAAGTAAGAGCTAGAGAAAGATGTTGCCCCATTGCTTCCTGAAACTCAGCTCATTTCTAACTGGATTTTAATTGGGCACATGGTAGACATTAGAAATTTGTTGAAATGTACACCTTTTGTTAGGATGCTCTAAATCAGAGGAAGTCCAACTACTGATCTTCTCAGTGTCCATTTTTAGTGTCATTATACACAGAAGATAGATCGGACAATTATTTTCACCCTGTCTTATGTTCGAGGTATTAAAACACATGAACAGGAAGTTTTATTTGCCTTTATTTTTGTTTCTAAGAAGTAAAGTGATTTGAGAACAAGTTTATTTAAGTCCCAAACATGTCAAGGCAGGTTTTAAGGACCTGGATTCCCTCTGCAAGGCAGGATGCATTAGAATAGCAGTCTCCCCATAATGTGCTTCGATGGATAACGATTCATTCCTTGTCAAACACAGTTGCAGGTCTTCATCCTTTTTGATCATAGGTTCATATGTGAAGATGAAACAGTTCAGACTCTATATTCAATAAATGCTCAGCAACTTTCCCTCCTGCCAAACTATTAAAGGATTTACGGTATTTTTCTGTGTATATGATGGTACTTCTGTCTAAAATTGTTAGACCAAAAATTGAGGGTCATCTTATACACAGGAGTAACTGGTTGATATTGATTTCTTAATGTTGGGTTAGGAAAGTAGGGGTTGTCTTGTACATGGGGGTCTTATTTACAGGAAAACAATGGTAGTATTCTTTTATGCATAGGTCTATGTCTTTCCATGACCATAAAAGGAAGCAGGGAGAAAAGGAGGGAGTCAACAGACCAGGGGTCCAGTATGCACTCTGTTGTTAGTTAATTGGACAATTTTTCTGAGTAATTTAAGTCTTAGTATATATTCATGAAATGAACAGCAGTTTCCCTGGATTTCAGGTTTGTTATCTATAGAAAAGGGAATTACCACGTGAGGTACGGCAGATGGGAATGTGTTAGAGGTACCTGGCCCCGGGAGAAGATGTTTTTGGTGAGTTCATGGGAGGGACACTCTGCAGACTTCTGATATTATAGCAACTCTACTCAGACCAGGTGTAAATATTAAACTTCTAAATAGCACTTTCTTTGATTAAGGGTTTGGCTGACAAAGTAAAGTATCTGGGGACCACTGTACTATGTGAATGTCAGCGTTTCTCCCAGCTCGCAGATTATGTGGTTCCAGTTATTATTATATGATAGTAATTAAATCTAATAATTGCTACATACATACAGTTCTTATTTAAATATATAATTAAAATATATTCTGTAAGCCACTGTGATAATTTTTAACTTCTTCATAGAGGAATTAGCTTCATCTTCTCATTTTAACTTTTACCATCTCCAGTTCATAGATGAGTTTGACAAAACAAAAAGAATGGCAGTTGGTTGCCCAAGGTCACATAGTGAGTGAGGTCAGTGCCAGTGTTAGGCTCTAAAGTTTTTGATTTCCAGTCTAGTTTGGATTCCACTCACTTACCTAGAAATTGAAGAATCAGCATGAGTCCGATATGTGGCTGCTGAAGGATTGGAGAATTTTTATAACACTTAGCGAATTCTGAGCCAGGAAAAGTTGTTAAGGGACTTCTAGCCTAGCTCTGCAACCAATGCAAGAAGCTCCCTGCACATTATTAATAGTTGCTCCCTGTGCATTCTGCTTCACGCGAAGGTTAACCACCAAGCTTCCGGCTTAACAGTGTAAGAATAGCCAAAGGATCCAAGGTACAGCTTTATTTATAAACATTTGGTTTAGAAGGATGAAAATTCAGTAAAACCTGATTACACAGGGTCAAAATGATAATAGCTCCATTTTAGCAGATCGTTCAAGGATTTATTACTTGACACATTAGTAGTTGGCTGACTGGTTAAAACTCTTTACTTTTCAGTAAGTCTTTCATAGACACGAGACATGCTCATACAGTTACACATTTCTCTGATTCCAAAGACCTCCCTATGGAAGGGGATGGGGGAGTGAGGGTAAGTTGAATAGTATCAAAGAAGCTACTCAATCACCTCACTGTGTCGCTAACTATTCTTCCTGATGATTTTAGGAAATCTTCAGGCAGCACTAGTCATAAATGTCCTTGCTGCTTGTCATACTGTTTCTTTTTTTTTTTTTTTTTGTTCAAGGATGGTTACCAAATTCTTTTTTTTTTTTTTTTTTTTTAATTCATTTTTATTGTTAGACTTATTGGGGTGACATCTGTTAGCAAGGACTACATAGGTTTCAGGCATACAATTCCACAGGCTATAGCAGAAAAGCACATAGGACACATCTTTTGGGCAGCAGTGGGTGGCAGCATTACTGGATAGTAGAGTGGGAAGTAACAAGGCACATTACTGAAGGAAACAGAATGGAAAATAAGCAAAATATTAAAAGAAACAGTATGTCAACTTGATGAACTTATTGAACTTATTATGCATCAAGTTGACATACTGTTTCTTTTAATATTTTGCTTATTTTCCATTCTGTTTCCTTCAGTAATGTGCCTTGTTACTTCCCACTCTACTATCCAGTAATGCTGCCACCCACTGCTGCCCAAAAGATGTGTCCTATGTGCTTTTCTGCTATAGCCCAAATGTTAGTACAGCTCTTTAGCTGCCCTGAAAATATTGCGGGGCTTGTCCATTCAACCATCAGTTAATCTCAATTCTATGTTAAAGCTACAGTACACTGATATTTTGGCCTCTCAATATCTTGCATAGATTTTACAAAATTAGTATTTTATTTTTTTCATTACCACTTTGTGAAAAATTATCTTACCAGACATGAATCCGTGGAGGCTAGACCATCCGTGAAATTGCTTGCCCCTTCCTTTTGACTCTGAAAACCAAACTTAATAGACCTCAACTCTCTTTTCCTTTATTTCTGTTTGTTTGTTTGTTAAAGATTCTTTGGTCTTTCTTAATATTAATTCTACTCCAACTGCCCTTCGGAAGTGGCAAAGTGCAAGGTAAATGTCCCCTGTAGCTTCTCAGGCTGGGGCTGTCCCCAACACATGGAGTCTGCACATAGTTTCACAAGATTTCCACTGTAAATTTCCACATAACCCCACAAAATATTTTGTCTCCAAGTTGTTCACAGCAGTGGGATAACCTGTAGAGTCACTCATATGTAGGACTTCTGGAAGAATGGCTGGGGAAGTAGGACATAGATGATTCTCCCCAAGGAAGGAACTTAAGATACAACTCTTGCCCAGTTTAATCTTGGTGCCAACATACCCAGAGACTGTGTCTTTGAAATATCCCTGCCCAAGTAGTTAAAATAAATGAACAGGTCTGCCTAGTCCAGGAATGGTCCCTAGAATGATGACTTTTAGTCTTCATGTCCAGTGATTATTTTTTCAAAAAGGTGTTTTTAAAAACCACCTTTTTGCTAACAAAATGCATAATGTGTCCAAAAGCAAGGCTGTGGCTTAGCAGGTTGTTCTAGTGGGCTTTTCAACTGAAAGTAAACAGGATGCTTGGCTTAATTTTCCCTAGTTCTCTTCATTTGCAGTCATACCATACTGTCTCCTCCCTCCTAGCCCAGGGCAAAGTCAGATGAAGCCACACTGCCATAGTAACAACAAGAAAAATCCATTTCTTCCTGAGTTCAGCACAGAATCCAAAGGGAGAAAGAGTTAAAATCAAGAAGCATATTTCTACATGCTGGGCCTTTACCTGTGGCAGAATACAGAGGCGACACTGAGATCAGGTTCTAGGAAAGTGGTCAAGCAGAGAATGTAGGTTATAAAAAGTTTCAGTGTGAAAAACCCAGAATAAAGCACGGGTATAGTCTGAGGATGGTTTGAGTATCAGTGGTTCGTTTTCACACGAAAGAATGACTAGCACAATCGTGAGATAGATTTCTATAAATCATTATAAAAGCTAAGTCACTCTGGCTTGATAATGAACATGAGTACAAGAACTCTTAACTGTGCCTGATTCCTGGATAATGAATGCTTGTTGAAATACACATCGATGGGATGCCAAAGCTTTGGTAAAACGAAACCAATAATCACTACTTTTTAAGTTTTACGAATAAGTATATCAGCGTAAGCATAACTCAGAGTCCTTCTTTAATTACTGTTATGTTTCTGTGTATAAGACAATACTTTTGTCTAAACTTGTTACGCCAAAACTTACGGGTTATCTCATACACAGGAGTAACCAGTTGATACTGATTTCTTAATGTTGGTTAGAAAAGTAGAAGTCATGTTATACATGGGGGCGTCTTATATACAGAAAATATGGTAGCTACATCCTAGTCAAATAATGATTTTATTGGTTTTTAAGCTTTTCACGTACACATAAAATTCGCTGCTGAAGAACATTTATGATGTACTGTTTCTTAAACAGTGGGGTGGGAGAATGGATCATAGTTATATTGACTATTTTTATACTCTGAAAATATTTTATAAACATTGTTTCTATTTACTCTAATATTTGATGTAAATAACAAAAGAAACCAAAATGATAGTGTCAATGTATGCACCTGTTTCCATTTCTCAAATTCCAGCTTCTTCACTCTTTCATTGTGTGCTTCACTTTAACTCATGTTCTGCAGCTTTTCTTCTCCAGAGATAGGAATTAAACCATTGGTGTAGATGTCATTGTAGAGTTGCACATTTCAGTCCTGACCACTGTTTGAATTATGATCAATGTGATGACTATTCATCTTTAATGCCCCTGCTTATTTCACCTCCAATGAATGTCTACAAACTTATATCTTAAAATAGAAAAAAAAAGATTTTGGAGCTGCTCACAAAAACAGAAAGGATTTGGAAGTTTTAAATCCCTGTCTTAAGCTAAGCCTTCCATTTGTGTGCTTGGATGAAATATTCAGTGAAAAATAATAGAGAAGTTGCATAGATAGTTGTGCTGTGTACAAATCCAACAATACCCAAGACATTTCTGGAGACACCGAAATTATACAAAGGCCACATTTCAGATGTCATTAAGAACATTTGTCATCAGAAATAATCATTTCACTTTTGAAGTTCTGTGCCCTGAGGAATCCTTCAGTGTGCTAGCTCTAGGTAAAAATTGAGTAAGCCAGTGATTTGAACCTATTCCAATAAAAAAATAAACAGCAAAGCACCTCAGTAATTTCAACTGTGGATCAAGCGCTAGAGTTTGAGATCAAGTCCTTATCCTAACTCTTCTGCACAATGCTCCTATGTGGTTGACTAAATCCAAAAGAAGTGTCCAATTTCTCATAATGCTTTAGGCATCTAGCTCTGGGTAGATTAACTTTCCATTCATGAAATGTTTCGTTCAAGTGTTCAGGAACAGTGCAGGAAAAATAAATGAAAACTAAACATGTATTTGCATCAAGTCATTTTACCATCAATAACCTGGGCTTACTGGAAAATTAGAAAGACAAACTATAAAATTGTTTATATTCTTTACAAAAATATGCTTGCCATGTTTAGCAGCCCTGTTCATGCAGTAAAATGAATGTATACCGTTCTGTTTCTTCTACCACAAACTGACTGAAACCTACTCTTCAAGTTTAGATATGTAACAGTTTAACTTAAATATTACCCCTGTTTCAATTGTATCTTTTTAGCTGTAAATACTAAGAGAAATTCTTCTTGTGGTCCTTCAGTTACACTTGCAAGGACCCATTTTGTCTTGTGGTATTTCACATTATTTTCTAGTCAGGTTACTTTTCTGTGATGTTTACTTTCTGGCTGAACTTTCTTTCAACCAGGGGAGAGGCTTCACTCTTAATATTATAATCCATCTCTAAATCCATGTTGCCCAAGTGTGTGAATATTTTAAATCGTTGCTCTTGCCATTGTTTTTTACATCACGAGAACCAAAACTCAGTTTTAAGGAAAAGGGAGAATTTATAACTAGTAATGGGAGTTAGTACTATTGATTATTATAATTAGTATTATTTGTTAGTATTAGCATTAATAACTATTTATTGAACCCTTACTGTGTGTAGCGATCTGGAGGAGGACTTCTACATGGATATGAGAAAAACAGAAAATGCAAGGATCCCCTTAGAGAAAGGAAAGTTTGAGCATGAAACCATTAAAAAATTCTGAGGATGTTTCAATTGATGTCATATAAGATGGCTCCATCACATGCATTCAGGCTGAGTTATCCCTCACCCCTTGTTACATCATTCCAGTTATGTCAGCGTAGTTTATCCCCTAGATGCTTGGGTGGGTTTCTGTGAAGCTTCACTGTAGAGTGCCAACGCACCATGGAACTGTACTGTGGGCCGTGGAAGCGTCCAGAAAGCGAGCCTGCCATCAGGAATTCTTGGTGTCTTGAAGAATTGCCAACATACAGAGTCCTGGTCCCCACCAAGGAGGCAGTGAACTAATCCTTATCGCAGCCCCAGTATTCCAGGGACTAGAACAGGATGTGAAGTGTGTGTGAGCAGATGCCATGTCACCCATGCGTCCCCTGCTCCTACAATAGAATTTAGCACTTCGTATGTCTTCAAAACAGGCACAGCCTCTTATTTTTTTTAAAGATGAAAATGAGAACTCTTCCTGATTAGGAGCTATTATGCTAGAAGAAATAATAAATAGACCATTTATTTACAAGATAACAGTTTATTTAAAATCCAAGCTCTTTCCTATCCACCTGATAGAACACAGAAGCTGAAAACAGTGTACGGCCTTACCCTTCTGTGTGTGAGGATCACTGTGATTAGAACGTCACTCACATCATCCTCTCCCATCAGACAGAAAACAGTCTTTGGCTGAATCAGTGTTCATGTCTCCATAACCTCCTGTTTAATTTTGTTCTCTAAGAAACCATTGAGTATTATACTATGAGTAGACTTAAAAAGTGCTCAATCCAAAACTAAGAGTCATTATCCTAATCTCTCACTTTGAATTCAACCAGATTGAAATATTGACAGCCGCTTCATCTGAGAGTCAGTTATGAAATGATCCCACGAGTTACTCATATGTTGCCTACAACCCTTGGGCTTAGGCTTTTCCTGTCTCAGCTTAAAAGTGAAAGATAATTTGTTGCATTTGACCCATTAGATAATTCTGGATATAGCAGCTGACCTCCCAAAACCTGCCATAAAATATTGACAAATGATCCTGTGTTTCTGTGACGCATGCTTCGTGCCCTTATCTCTCTTAAGAGCAGTGAAAGCTTCAGGCTTTAGGTATTGAATTCCTGTGGACAGAGCACTGCAGATATAAACACAATGGCTACTGCAGGGCCTTCTTCATCCAGGAAGCATTTAATTTGCTGACAGTGGCCTATTGGAGGCCAAACCTGAAGAAAGTGGATGTTAGAATGTCAGGGTGCAGACTGGGTGACAGTTTTTTGTCTGTCAATCCAATCATGTAAATCACTTCTTTGTGTCTGAACCTGGGAAAAAACAGCAATAAGGGAACTGCAGAGGATGTGGTTACTATGAGATAATCAAGCCCCCGAGGAGATCAGACACACCTGTGCTGTCCTGTCTTATGCCCAAGAAAGTGATTAAGGCAGAAAAACTGTTCTCTCATCCCCATCACGCTTTGATAGGGCATTAACCATCAGCCTGTAAATACATCTCTTGATAAAATCAGCCCGCCTTGCACACAGGACTGTCATCCACAGGGAGAAGTGGCAGATAGCAGCAGAAGCTGTAGACTGTTGTTATGCTATTTCCCTGGCAAGGATTCACAGATAAAAACTGATTGCAAGAGCAGTGTCTGGTGAGAATGAAGGCTCTGCCTGGATCCTCTAGGATTTCCCCTGAAAATCATACCTGCTCCCCCTGGGACCGGTCACCTTGGGGAAAGCTGGTAGGGACAAAATCCTCCTCCTCTCAGTCAGCTCCTCAGTGCTTGTGAGATTGCTCTACATAACAGGAAAGACGAGAGGACTCTTGATTTCCTCTGGGTTCAAAACTGTTTTGCCTATAAGCCTTTAGTCATAAATAGCTGTCTGCCAGGTGAAATGGAGTGTTTACAGGCATGGAAAAAAATTTAAAAAGAAGACCAAAATTTTATTTCCCCTCTCCACACTAAATGCATTTCATTATGGCAGAGTTCTCAGGAAAACTAGTTAAAATAAAACAAAATCAATCCCACCCATTTTGACTTTAACGTGGAAAATCTCTTGTCACGTGGGTCAGTTTATAAAACAGAAGTTCAGAGCCACACCACCTGAACCAGATGGATGTGCACAAAGGATATGGGGGTTCACACCCATCTCCTTCCTGTGAAGTAAGTGGGACTCTACATGGCTGCTTTGTCACCAGCCAAAGTGAATTTGCTACTGAGGTGGTCTGTATATTATGTGCAATAACTGATCTGTGCATTTACACTTAAATCTGAAATACCTATGTTGCCGCAGTCACAAACCAGCCAATACCATAGAAGCATATAGGGAAATGTCAATCCTGTTGTGAATTGTGTAGTCCCATTATAATTTTTGTGTCATTTTGATGCCCCTTCTAGTGTGTGAGTGCTGTCATTTCTTCCTCTCACCTCCATACACTTGGCTCTTTGTAAAATGTCTGTTAGAGTCTAGAAACAGAGAAAAGGGATGAGAATATAGAGTGATTTGGGATGCTGATTTCTTGAAGTGAATCCCCGGAATGTCTCCTCCAAGACAGAACCAAATCAAACCCAGGTTGCCCTTTCGATGACATCCGAATGACCGTTCCAAAGAGCAGTTGGTACTGCTGTCCAGCTGTGTCCCAAAGCACAGACGTAGACAGTTATCCTCAGCTACAGTGTCAAGTCCAAAGGAAAGGGGAAGGAAGAAAGCACCAGGTGCACGCTGCTTCGTCATTCGCACTGTTGTAGACCTGTGACATAAATATCCTTCTAGACTACACTTGCCAGTGGGCAAGTTCATGAGTAAGGCTTGAGTAACTCAACAGTTACCAATTTGGTGTGCCTGGCTACAGTATGAGCCTGGTACTGATCATCTGACTAGCTCAATGT
Organism: Lyroderma lyra; assembly: GCA_004026885.1. Taxonomy (NCBI): domain Eukaryota; kingdom Metazoa; phylum Chordata; class Mammalia; order Chiroptera; family Megadermatidae; genus Lyroderma; species Lyroderma lyra. Next base: position 232,660 of record PVJL010001242.1, on the reverse strand, counting down.
GAAGACACAGCGCCAGGTCCCTCTCTGAAGGTTTGCTTTTCCTGTGTAGTTCTCTCCTCTATTTCACTTTTTTTACTTTGGTCCCCCTCTCCCCTACCAGAAGGTTTTTCAGAAATCTGTTCATTTTTGGCTGTCTGCTCTGTGAAGAGTGGTAGATATTAAAAGAGTGTTAGAATGACTTTGATGGGACCTCTGTGAGTTTACTGTGGAATGATCTAGGTGGGCCATTTGTTTGGAGTCTCTGGGTGTTGGCATCCTAAGAGAATACTGGCTAGATTCCCATCAGCATCTTCTGAATTTCCTTTCTGGGGGTTTAAAGGTCAGGATGACACTGTGTTTGGAGCTGAATGGGAGAAGCCCGAGGTGAAGGGCGCCTTCTTTCAAGACGCAGCATGCGGGTTGCTAACTTCCCTTGTTTTCCTTCCTTACGACGTCCACATTCGCATCCTTGCCTGGCACCCTGTAATGTGCAGACCCTCTACTTAGTACTAGCCACAGCATAAATCTATAAATTAGTGAGTATGGGGCAAGAACATTTGCTCAGGGTGTGTGAGAATGGGCTTATGGGGATCTAAATACTTCTCTTCCCCAGGTGGCAGGGTACCGGGTGCCACTTAGAGAACTTCTTGAAAATTCAAATAAAACATATTTGACCCTCTTTCCAAGCTTGGGATTTAGCTTTCTTGAGTCAGTTCAGTCAGTTACCACTGCTCCATCCTCTTACCAGCTTTCAGAATTTTGTTTCTGTTGTCCTTTGCCAGGTTTCCACATCTTTGAGATTCACATCTCTTTTTAATTGTGTTATTGTAATTTTCAGTGGGATTTTTGAAAGAAGGAAAATTACTGTCTATTTAATCTACGATGTATGTAGGTGTGGGTGTGTGTATGTGTGAGTATGTGTGTGAGTGATGGACTTGGTTGTCAACATTTAAAAATAAATATTATAGATTAAAATCCAGATTTATGGCTTCTCTTGACCAACAGAAAGATTTGCTGACACTAAGTCAGTGACTAGTTAGTTGTATCTGGTGAGCAGCTGCCTCCCTTAAGGAGAACATGTGCTATTTAGTTAAACACTGTCCCCACCTCTTGTCTTACACCCGGAGCATATCATTCACTCCTAGTACTTGCTTGGCATCCGTAGGATTTTTAACTTTGTAGCCCCTATAATCAAAGAAAATAAATTATAGCAGCTGATGGCAGGGATAATAACTGCGTGGGGGACGGTCTTGATGACTCTGAATAAAACCAGTTGTTACATTGCTGGGTGAAAAATATTTGAGTGGTCAATGGAGGCAGTTCACCAAAGCTTTGTGAAGTCAGAGCAGCCTTACTCTTTACTCTTTCCAGGAGCAGTGAACCTGCTTCACAAACCCTACAAATCACAAGCTAATGGTACAGCATGAACCACTCCAACAAGCAGTACTCCTTGACTTTTATGTCATGAAGAGGATATTCATGCATAGAATTTATTTTCTATTTCTCACTTTGTAGTCCCCTAATTTGTACTTCTCATGTGACATCACATGTTGCCTTGTATTAAAAACATGTATGAGTCATATTTTCCCTAGTAGGCTACAAGTTCAACAGTAGAAGAGCTTCTGTTTTGTTGGTTGTTATATATCCCCAGAACAAAGAACGTAATAGGTACTAAAATGTTTGTTGAATGAATTAATGTCTTTAACAATTTTCTTTTGAATGAAGTGTTTAACACTTTAGACTGGAGTTTCCTAAAGTATGTTCTTTGGAAGATTAGTTCTATGTAACAGTAGTTTTGTACAAAGAAAATGGTTCTGTATCATTACAGATTTGGAAAATATTTGGTTAAGCTAATCTAAATGGGTTTCTTTACTGTAGAACTTTTTGAGCCTTCATTAATTTATTAATTTATCAACAAAATTTAACATATCTCTTTTTTTCTATTCACTGTCCCAGGTGCTTTAATGATAAAGAATATGTACACTGTTCTGCTACTGTAGACCCTAAAATCTAGCAATATGCAAATAAGAGGGAGAATCAATGGACTGCATCCCCTTTAATTTATTAGAACACTAAATCCCTTTCTGAGGAAGATCTCATGGTACTAGCATTTTATGGAACACCCTTTGGGAAACCCACCTCTTGCCATAAAAATAACTATTTTAATTCAGAAACTAATTGGGAATTTTTATGTGCAATTAGTTCCAGGCTCCGTAATAAAAGGGAACTAATAGATTATAAATAGTAGCAGATAGGGTACTTCAAACCCAATCAAACTTTCCCAACTCCATAGAAGAGAAGGTGGTAGAAAAACTAGGTTCCACTAGAGATATAAATCAACTCCAAGGGAGGTGAATGACTTCACTCACTATTCAACATTCATAGCCAGTTGTGGAAGGTGACAAGCATTATAATCAATACAGAATTTGGGGCAATATCAAGACCCAGACACTTAATGGCATCATGTAGGAAGTAGTACATTTTTCAGAGTCATAATGATCCCTCTGAAGATGCTGCTATTCCTCCCAGTGAGGGGTGTTTTATGACAAGACCCATCATGACAAATGTTTTTCACATACCAACCAACCTGAGTTACCCAATCTCAAATACCTCAAACTCAGAGTATGTTTTGGAGGAAGGCCAAATTCTATTAATTAACTTTTATCTCTCTCTTGCTCGTTTTCTCTCTCACACACACGCTTGCCTTAAAAAAAAATGCAATAAAGTTTCAGTAAACCTCAGGAATCTGATGTTTATTTTAATTAGCACTAAACTTTTGAATAGAAAAACACAGAGAATATTGGAGTACCATATTGGACTCCATCCTTGCAAGCTAAATGCTAAAATTGTCATCCATGACTTTCATTATTTTTATAATTTATTTGTATTATTTTATTTATTTATTTTGCAAGCTACATTCCCCATTTGAGGTTAAACTGTAGATACAGAACACTTGAAGAGTTATGGGACCTATTGGTAATGTGATGCAAAGATTCCTAATTAAACTGAGTGATATTTCTCCCTAAGCTTTTAATTATGACCCAAAAATATATCAGTAAAGCTTCAGAGTTCTGTATGAAGATGTTAATAGTTCCCTAATGCAGCGATGGGAAGAGGTAGTATGTAGCATAGAAAATACCTAGCTCTTGCCCTAGAAGGATTTACATTTTAATTTTAAAAAAGGCAGAGCAAACTAACATAAATAATTAACCATACTAAGTCATATTTGCAAGTTCACATGGGAGGAGAAAGGGAAATACAGAACTGGGTTGCTTTGCTTTAATTATTTTTGTGCATTCAGTTTTAAAACTGGAGACAAATTATTATTTTTTTAATGGAAACCATTGAGCTGAGAGTGAAAACAACCCAACAGTTATTGTAGGACCAATGGGAGAATAATAGTGATGACATCCATGAATAATAGGCATTTACCGAGTGCCCACTATGTGTCAAACAGTTCCACCTTCTGCTGATCTTGACAATGATCAAAAGCTAGCTGTCTTTATTGCCATTTTATTAATGGGCAAAATGAGACTCCACAGTATTTAGATAAGTTGCTCAATATTTAATTGGGTACAGAACATGGATTGAAGACCAGCTCCCTCTAACCCCAAAGTCTTGGCTCTTTCTACTCTGCCACTTACCTCCTAAGAAGTAGCTCTATTCAAATCTTTGCCTGCCTGGTGTAATAGCATTTTGTTGAGACCCCAGAACCCAGCTAGAAGGGTTTATGTTGAAAGAGCAGGGCCCACTGCCCAGTTGCTATCTCCAGGTTAGAAACTATCCAAAAATCATTAGCAAGGTGCTAACTCTGGCATGGGAGACCAAACCTTCTTTGGCATAAAGAGAAAACTTAAAAAAAAACAACAACTAAACATTTGATTATTGTTGGAAATAACAGCCCAGTCTCTCAGGAGTCTTTTGCCAGCCTCTACCCCAGAGCCAGGGTCCAGGTGCCAAGAAGCCAGAGCCCGATCATGACAGTGTTTTTTTCCTGCATGGCTGTGGGGGCCTGACAGCATCATTCCACCACGTGACAAGTCACCCGCACAGACTTGCCTGGGAATCAGTTGCTCAGGCTGCTAACTGGCCTGGACAGGTTGAGACAGGGAGCTGGATACACTAGCAATTAAAACACACATACACTCATGCACATGAGCTCCTGTGTGCATGCGCACACATACACGCGCACACATGTGCGCGCGCACACCACTACCACCAACCCACTCAAACACCTGTAGCTTCATTTGCAATGCATAAATTAATTAAAATGTTCTCGTGGGAAAATGTCTTGGTGAAACCATGGGTTTACTGTAATGAAACCCAGCGTAAGGAGTTAACTGCACTATAATAATACCCAGCACACCAGGAAGTGAGGTTATTGGTTGGTCTTTTGCATACGGATAGGGGAGTGATAGGTTTAACTACTCTGTTTTTTCCCTCCCTCTTTGCGTTCTTTGGTTGACTAATGTCTGCTGAGGATATGGCCTAGACTTAATTAAAGGAGAGAGTCCAATAGCAAAAGCAATATTAATTACAACAGACCCTGTATTATAGCTGTTTTTCCCTTGGAATCAAAACTGAAGCTAGAGTACACCTTAGAAGACATAAGTTTGAAGAAATTGAAAAAGAAAAAGAAAGTGTAAGTATTGAAAATTTTAAGTGATATACCTAAATATATATTTTTCACTTTTAATTTTATTATCTGCACAAGCTACCATGATGGGGTCAGAGAGTGAAGATGGGTATATATTTCTCTTCTGCTTTCATTGAATTAACTGATGTGTTAGTACATGCATATCATCATCCATGTCTATTAAGATATACAACACAACTATTAGTCAAGATACAATTTCAGACCATTTTTCTATAGCTCATTGGTGCTACCAGATTTAGTTATTTCATAACCTGATCATTAGTCTGTGTTTTGTTGTTTCATCCATCCATCCATCCATTCACAAAATTTGAGTTCCTTTCATATACCCATATTCTTTTTCCTCAGAAAGTTATAGCCTCCAGCAGGGTTACTGTAGACTATTGACATTTCAACTGGAACTGTATTTATTTTGGGGATGAGGGCTATCACATGCATTGCAGAATGTATAGCAGTATCCCTGGCTACTACCTACTACATCTCAGTTGCACACCTCACCCTCACATTATGACATTCAGAAATATGTCTCTATAAGTCAAATGTCCCCTGAAGGGGGAGAATTACCCCTAGTTGAGGACTGTTGGTTTTAAGGGCTTGGTAGTACTTTGTACATTTTTGAAGGTTCGTATCTACATTCCTTCTTTACATTCTCTACACATAAAACTCTGCCTCTGTCTATAGGGAAGACAATGAGACCTCCAATTCTTTGCTCCTCATTTCATGTATTGTCAGTCCCTCACTGAAATGAGTGACCGTTATTGCTTCCAGTGGCTGAGGCACAGATTTCACACCCTTAACACATTACCACCAGGCTATGGATTTAGAAAATCTTAATGTCTCACAGGTCAAGAAGATGGTTTGAAGAGAGAAAATGAAAGGTTAGAATTTTAAGGCAAGGCTGCGAGAAGAGAAAGACCGAAGACTGAATCTTAAATTGTAGCCTGCCCACTTAGGCAGGGGTATGTTACGTAAGCTTCCTCAGGTTTAGTTTCCTATTGTACAAAATGAGAATGATACTGCCCATGATGCAAGACTGTTGTGAGTGAAGGTTATACCACACAATGACCTGATGGAAAAGGAGAGCATACCTAAACTTTTGTCCCCTTCATCTCAACTAACATGAGACAAGCTGAGGCCCCAGAGTCTGCTTTTTGAAAACTTGGTGGGTGGTTTTGAGGTTTCTTACCTAGACATTTTACTGTTTGTGAAATGTGGGATGCACTTTCTTGAGTCGGTTTCCACCAGAGAAACTCGGGTTCCCTCTCTGGAAAAGGTGAATGAAGTCTCTTGTTGATAGGGGCAGTGGATCAGGACTGACTTGCGGGCATTTCTCAATTGAGCAGGTGCCTGGTGGAGCCATGATGTCAAGGAGCAGTTCGTGAAGTCTGTGGCTTCATGTCTCCTGATTGTCCCATTTAACTAGAATGGAACCTTTTTGGCACTCAAGGTCTAAGTATTTTGTGCTTTTACTGTCTTGGCAAATAGATTTAGCCACAAACTCTGGTACTGTGCAACTCTTTTCTTCCTTGTAAGGAATCCAGAATACCTCAAATCAGAGTTGGGAAGTTACCAACCGACGATACCCCTGTGTGTCTCTGAAATGCAGTCATTTTCAATTTGTGAATGAATGTTGCGGAGATGTGAAATTATCTGAGCAAGTGACTGGAAAGTTGTAACCTCACAGCAAAGGAAAGAACTGTCATCTGGTCTCAGAATAGCATTCTGCCTCTTCAGGTAGCAACAATGATTGCTCTCTTGGAGAACAGCGTGTTTGTCCCCGTGATAAGAACCTCAAAACTGAACAGATACTTCATGCATGTATTTATCACTTTGTGTTGTACTATTTTCAGGCATAGAAATAGTGTGGCTTTGTGCACTTAGTTTGTCCTACTTAATTTTCCCTTCCATTGGTCCTACTCACAACCCTTTCTTCCTCGCCTCATTGAAACTTACTTTTACTGTCGTCTGTATCATTAAATGAAGACAGGAATGTAGGGAGAGGGAAGTCTAAGGGTAAAAAAAGTAACAGTATTATTCACCAACTCCTGGGAACAAGGATTTCAATGTTTTAGAAACATTATCTAATTTAACTTGAATAATAACCTGAGAAGGGAAATATTATTGCCCCTATTTTTTTAAAAAAATAAGAAACAGATTTGAGAAAATGAAGTAACTTATCAAAAGTAACAGAAGCATTAAGTGATGGAGCTGGCATCCAAAGACAAATAATAAAAGCTACACACTTTGTATTCTACCCATATTTACCAACTCGATGTGACTCTCACACGTCCTCTCCAGTCTCCCTTCAGGTATATCCCATCAAAGCGGAGGGGTCTGTATGGAGTTTGCAGCTCAACTTCTGGCCTAGGCTCTCTCAGGGAGCCCCTCGGATTTCTGAGACAAGGCATGCAGCATCAAGACTGCTTTCCACGCTCATTTCAGGTCTTCTTGATGTAGACCAGACATGAAGCTGCTGTGACCACATTTCCCTTATTCCCCCAGGAGCTGGGCAGCATCTATACCAGAAGCAGCAGCAAATGAGTTCAAGCCCAAGGGCAGGCCTGTGCTGAGTGAGTGCTCTGCCTGCCTGCGTTTCCCAAACCCATAGGAACCTTTTGAGATTCAGTACCCTCATTATGCAGATGAGGCAGCTGAGGCCTAAGCAGGAGACTAGAGGATTTCAGTCACTTGCCCAGGTCTTACAGCAGAGTTGGGAGTCAAAACGTAAGGTGACCCCTGACAGTCAGCTCTTATACACCAAGTGGCCAAACTACCCAGAGAGTTGACTGGAGAACTGCTGGCAGGCTGGGCTGCAGAAGCATTATTTCCATCCATCTATGTGGCACTGAATTTAATTGGCAATAAGGTGGAGCACTGGGCCAAGAAAACACTCTGCGCTCAGCTCTGCTGTTGTTTACACAGATATATAAATGTGCTGGGAGATCCTTGGCTGGAGGCAGGTCTCTTCAGCTCAGATAAGAGAATGGTTAGGGGGTGGGGGAAGGAGCTGCCAGTTCTCAAGGGAGGCCCCATTTGGACTGGTGCATCCGTTGATTGTTTATATGAATTGCGAGGGCCAGGTTTTAATTTGACACTGTCTTTGGGAAATCTAATTAGCAAGTCATAGGGTTTCTGTCTGCTGATCCTCCCAGATAGCAGTTGTGTACACCGTAAACACAGGCAAGAAGAAGGCAGCAAAGGAGCCTGGGAGGGTATTGGTGGGTCCTGGGGCAAGAATGCTGACTCAGTACAGATGAGTCAGGTGTGCAGGGAGGGGACCACAGACCCCAGCATCCTCCTGCTCACAGGTCCTGAGGTCCAGGGCGTGGGAGAACCTGTCCAGGAAGGAAAACAAGCAGTGTTTGGATGTCATGTGTGTGCATAAGCCCGGTTGTTATTATACTACAGATCCTGAGCGGCTGAGATAGAAATAGAAAATTTCCCTTCCGTAGAGGCTAGTGATTCAAATGGTCACACTTAGCAGTTATCCCATGATTATTTTGAATATGGCATCAATATAGCATCTTTTTGAAAATTCATCAATGTAGAATAATATAGCAGAATGTGAGTGGGGTAAGACTAGCTGTACCACTCTCTAAATACGTAAATGACTTCACATCCATGAATCTCAGTGTCCTCGTGGGAAAATGTGGGATTGAAAAGTATCTTCCTCACCCAAGGATTCTGAGTGGTAAATAGCTCTATGTAAGCAAATCATTTAGCACATAGTACTCACTTGCTGCCAGTACTATCATTTATAAAATAGACATTGAGTAAATGCTAATTGTAAATCTGGTAGCTGCTGTTTGTTGTATGTCTATTCTATATCAGACACTTCACACACTTATTTTTCTTTTTTACAAGAATTCTGTAAATTATGGTTGAAGAAATGGTCAAATTTGAGGCAATTTTTTAAATAGCAGGTCTCTGAGAGCATTTTAAATTAAAATGTTCTAATGGGGAATCTAAGAAGGAATCATATAATATGCCTGAATGTAAGCCAGTTTTATTGAGAAAAACCATCAGTCCAAAAAAAAAAAAAAAGCTCACCTTAAAATTCCAAAGTTTATAAAGCCTTCTCCTATAATAGGGTACTTCATTAGTTATTTATTTTGAAATGCAATTAGTAATTTAGAAAGACATATTAACTTGCAAGTAAATCAATCAATATTAGTTTTTGATGCATATAGGATTACTTGAAAGAATAAGTTATAAAAGCATTAAAAATGATGTCCTTGTAAATTTGGTCTTTCTAGATCACTTTAAAAAATAAGTCTGGTATGATGATCGCAAACATACCCCTATACTTCAAACTGAACCAGAACAGTTCTCTTTTTATGCTCCAAATGGGTACATATTGCTGGTAATACGACTTCCAATAATAACATTCTTCATGAATGCATAAAGCACAGAGTCACAAACACTTAGAAAGAGGTCAAAATCACATGCTTTCAAAAAATGTGACAAATGGCTCAAAAAGTTTTTTCTTAAAAAAAATCCTGTTGAAGGGTTTTGAAAGAAAATGTTTTTTTAAATGAAATATGAGTAGAAAATGAATTATTTCAGTTAATCTCATTTAATATAATATGGGGTTATAAATGTTACTAAATAATTTAAGTTATCTTTCTCCTTATGACTTTATTTTTTTCATGTAGGTGACCAAAGCCCCTTCTCTTTTTAAGAACAATTATGAACATATTTTGAAGGGAGATGTGCAATATTGAATATTGCTGAAAGCAAGCTACAATGCTAGTTGTACTTAATGGATGAAAACATTGATCAGAATCCAGTACTAACTCCAAGGAACATAGAGAATGGTAGGGGCGATAGAACCTATTTTTAAAATAGCTGTTATTATATATGATCGGAAGTGACAAGGCATAAGAGAAGTTATAAGTAAACTATTTTAGGAATTCACTGAGATTTCAAAATAAACCACAAGTATGAGGTCTAGTAGGTTTCTTTCTGTGTGTTTTATATTTTTGTTTTGCCTTTTTCTGTTTTCTTGGTTGAGATTTGAGGATTAGTGAGGACAGTAAGTAGGTGTGATGTGACACATATCTGTTGTATTGACTGTGTCAGCGATGTCCATTAATTAGAGTCAGGTTTTAAATGCATAACTACAGCCATCTCAGATCCCCTACATCGAGTTTTGATGGCCAATTTTATACCTGTTGTCATATTCTTCCAATGTGCCTTATTCTTGAATAATGTAAAAAATATGTATTACATAGGAGAGTGCAGTGTCAATCTCCAAGCCAGGTAATAAAGGTGATTCCAAAAGGATAGATTATTTAGACCAATAAGAAAATCATTCTGTATCTTTGTGCATTCAAAACTTTATCATCTCCATGCATCTATTTAGAACTCAGCATCCTAATAAGCAGTGTACCTGTAGCAGATTATAGCCTCTGCCTCAAAAAAAAATCCCATTTTCTATAGGTTTGGAAAGGCCACTGGGCCCATCTGACATTTCTATTTAATAATACTTCTATTTCTTCTTTTGGTCCATTATGGTAATAAACTTTTGTTTCCCTTAAACTGAATATTTATTAATTTTTTTATAAATCCTACTAGCTCACTTAAATACTTACTTCTGAAGCATTATTGAATATGCATATGCATGATCATATTTTACCCATGTTATCTAAGATGCCACTGGAAAAGTAAACGAATCAGGTTAGAGTTAAGCATATTTTAATGTTATTTTAAGTTTTATAAAAGATCATAAAAACTATTACCTATGGCTCTAGGTAAGAAAATGGGTACTAAAATAATGATATATTGCTTTAAAAACAACAGAGAGACAATTAGCATTATTAGGTAACTCCTTCATACTTCTTATTGTAACAGTGATAACTTTGCACAAAGGAAAAAAGTCAACGAATGCATGAGCTGGTACACAGTTTTAAATCCAAGTTCATACAGTGCCTGGAAAAGGCAGTTTATTACTTAATGCCCACATCCAAACAACTATCATAGTTTGAATTATTTTACTACCAGCCAACTATTTAATGCACTGTCTGGAGTTCTGATGTCTCTATCAAGCTCCTTTGCTCTTCACCCATAGCTAACCTCAGATAGAATTTCATTTCTCTTCTGGCTGTGAACTCTCACGATGCATCAAGGCTATAATGAATTTGCAATTGTTCTCTCTCTCTCTCTCTCTCTCTCTCTCTGCATTATTATTTTCATTAGATGCAAAGAGCTGTATTTTCTTTTTTCCCCAGCAAATGTCTGACATCTGGCCATTTTCCCTTGTCGAAAAGGCATTCTGCCCTTGGCTGGGCCATGATCGCACAGTTGTTAAACAGCAGGGATTATCAGGCAGGACAGAATTAAGTGGTATTTAACAGCAAGACCAAAGTTCTCTGTCAAATGCCTGACTTAGGGCTCCCTGACTGTTAGCATCACAGCCCCGAGACCTTTTGCACGGGACCATTTTTCATTCTGACAACAAACTACTGCGCCTATCCAGGGTTGCTTTGCTGGAGCTGACAGCCAAGTATTTCTGTGGCAGAAATATTGTCAGAGTAGAGGATCAAGGTTGGAGGGGAGACGTTTTTATCCCCTTTCCCTCTAAATGTGATGGCATTCCAAGCAGTAGGTGTCCCAAGTCATTGACTGGTTAATCTATTCAGTATGATCCCTTGTCTAGTCATAACAATAGGGGGGTCCGGGGGTGGGGCAGGGGCCTCACAATGTGATTGTCTCAAGTGCACATTACCTTCTCCATCTCTTCTAGGCACATTCTCATTGACACAGTCTGGGGAGGGTGACCATGGAGACTGTCAACTTAAGTACTGTTCTCTAAAAGGTTTTTTATTGAGGGGAGAAGGGGGAAAGGAGAGGTGTTTGACAGGTCCCTAAAGTTCAAGGCCAGTCGTTTTATGACTGCAGTAAGACATCAGTTATGGAACTTTTGATATGATGGGTGCAAAGGCAGGAAATAGAAGAAAGAACTTAATGAAAGTTTAATCTTCTGGGGAATTTGTGCCCCTCAGAGGCATAAATTGAGTGACCTAAAACTAAATTTCCCTGTCAAAGGCTGGCATCCAGTTCATGCACATATTACAGCTATACTAGAAAGGTGTGTGTCTGTGTGTGTGTGTGTGTGTGTGTGTGTGTGTGTGTGTGTATTTTTTTTTTAAATAACTATTTCTGTTCTTAATTGAGTAGCTGCAATTGCTGATGGATGTTGAGATGTGCCCACAGCAGATTTATTAGCGAGGTTATTGCTTCTCTGTCCAGAGTGCATTACAGAAGAGTTATGTGCGTATGGTTGCCTGAATAGTTGTCTGGTCCCGATTTTAGCTAAATGTGGTTGATATCTGATTGGCTGAGAAGCTAAAAAAAATCTTTGGGAACAGTCACCTCTGGGACACTAAGTCTGTATCATGATTTTGTATCAAAACTTGACCCTGGTTTCTGGGTCAGATGCAGCTCACAATCCTTGTTACGTATGAGGCATCATACAGACGGGAGGTCATTGGCCAAGCCTGGATAGATTTCCCCAGGTCTCTAGGAATTAAAAGAGTGCTTTAACTGTCACAAAGAAATTCATCTATTTTGATGTGAGTCTAAAATAGAATTATTGTACAACAATAACATTAATTTATTTCACGGATAAACTTTATTTACTACCCTGCAGACACATTTCACATCTTTACTCGAGATGGCTTTAGAGCACTTGTTTGGAAGAAGAATGTATACAGCAAGCTGACACGCTTGTGAAGGAGAGATAAAAGATGCAAATCATGAAATTAAAACTTTCAGGAGCCAAAAGAGAGACTTAAAAGTAGGGTGAGAGCTTGGCCCAAAAGTCAACTTATTCAGGAAGTGATTAGCACAGATATTATCATTTTCTTGGGGAAAGCTATACATCTGGCCAGCCAAAGCTCCATAAATCAACAATGTAACCAGAGTTGGGAATTCCATTAGCTGTTGATTTCAAGGAGGCTAGCTAGCATTTTAAAAAATGTGACAAAAATACATGTGAAAAACAATCCTCTCTGAAGTGTGTGTGCACACGCGCATTGGCGTCAGACATTAAGAAAATGAACACTGCTATAACAGAATCCTTTGACAGCACATGTGGCAGAAAAATCACAGACATTGGCTGCTTTTGCTGCTATAATAATAGCAGAGCGCTTGGTTTTACCTGTGACAACACTCTCTGACAGTTCTTTTGAACTAACTGCAAAGGTTCCTCCCTCTGCCTGTCAGAGAAAGTCAGACTTGAAGCCTTCCCTATCCTGCCCGGTGGAGGGAATCCCAAGGTTGGAGAACTGGGATTGCTTTTCCACCTCCCTTCCCCCAGGCAAGGTGCTTAATCCAGTACACAAAAAGCCTCAAGTTTCCTGTCTGCTCCACCCTCGTTGATAGGTGTGCCCCAAATCTGCAGAGGTTTTCAGACTTTTAATTTGTTTAACAGCCTGATTCAAAAATTAAAAGTATTTGGATATATCCTAACCAGCTAAAATGGCATCTATCTCTTACTTCCTCTTTCAGGAGAAGCTCAATATATTACAAGAGACACAGTTTATAATATGGGCTCTATTTTGGGAATTTGTCAGCTATTGAAATGCGTTCCATTTGGCTTGGCTTGTCTTTATAAAAATAAGGTGTAATAATAGTGTCTCGAATCAAAACGGGACCCTGTTCTTTGACATGCCCTTGGCCCAGATGGCTCTTTTAGGGCACCAGAGTTCAAGATGAAACTGACAGAAAGTGAAGGATGGCGTGAAGCAGCAAAGAAAGGAATTCAGGAGAAAGAAAAGGAGAAACATCAAAACTCAAATGAGGAATGTGTATCATTTCCTTAGAATTCTAAAATATTAAAAACAATTAGCATCATTCTGTTATGAAAGTACTTTACATTAATGTTTGCTAATGGGCCTTTTGAAAAAGTCATTGTCTGAACATTTTGATGTTCAACTCATTCTCCAAGATCTTTCCTCAAAGTGGGTGAAAAAGAAAAGCCTTCTAGACCGAAAGCCTTGTTTGACACCACCAGACTGGCATCCTTAGCATCCTTCTAGGTTGGTTTAGACCAAAAGTAGAAGCCATCATGTTAGCTGGAGGAATGAGTTTTCCAAACTCTCAGCAGAGCAAACATCAGGAATCAACTGTGACTAATGCATTGGATCGGAATGAGCTCCACTGTCCTGTGATCCCTGCGATCATCTATTTGGGAGGAGACATTCCACATGGAGGCCTTCTGATCATGCTGCATCAAAACCCATTCATAAAACTGTCACTAGGTGATGGCAAATGCAGTCAATGGCCCAGTGATCTGGATACTGGGCATATGGAGACAAATTAGACTGCTTATTTTCTGAACCATAGATACACTCACATTTCTCACCATTTTGTATGCATTATTTTGTAAGTAGTCTTACTAGACTTTACATGGACCAATCTATGCTTCCAGGTGGTTACTGCATACTTAGAAAATATATTACTTTCCGACTCCCTTAACAACTGCTCCATCATCGATACTTAGCGAGCACCTTCCTCAAGGAAAACCTCAACGTGCCATGGGGACATTTATAACGCAAATGGTCTTTCAGTGAAAAAAAAATCTATGTTTTTGTCTGTTTCTTGAGTGATCTAGAATCATTTTCAGGTAAGACTATCCATATCCCATAAACTACGTGCAGTAGGGCTAGCTTTTAAAAGTGACGTGCAGTCATATTCCACAGGCATTACCAGAGCGTCCTAAACGTTTTCTCAACATCTCGAACTTTTTTTTCCCCTACTAGGCAGCTGCATGCTTGGAAAGTTCCCAGCATCAGTTTGCCAGAGTTAAAAATCACCTAACACCCACATCAAGATTTTTTTCCCCGCCTTTATGAATTAGGCTTTAAATCTTTACCTTGACTTAGTGAGAAAATAAAATTGGGCAATAGTCAATGTCCCATTTGTATATATTTGTATGAATTCTGTAACCTGAAGGATATCTCGAATCCAAGGAAATGTAACCATTAACCCACAGCTAAACAGTTTCCAAAGAAGCCTTTTCAAGGACTAGTTTTAAATGCCCAAGGAGCTCAATCTAACGGCAGAGATATTTGAAATATACACAAACATACAAGCCTTTTAGATAAACACATTTTCAGGGAGCTTTTGATGAAAGTGATAAGTTACATTTTCTACAACTACACACACTGTATTTTATTACCCTTCAGTAGACACTTATCAGCTATAAATGTTGGGTGGTTTAGGCTAGAAATCAACCCTGAGGGAGCCTGTGGGAGGACTCTGGGACTCACAGTTCTATAGATCAACATAAACCTGAGACTCAATTTTATTTTCATTTATTAAAAAGGTCTGTGGTCCGCTTCTGCAATTTCAAATCCATTAGCTTCCTGCCCCCTGTAAGAAAAAAAAGAAGGTAACTGCAGATTTTATGGCCTGATTGCTGATGGCTATGCTACTGCTCTATTGGTTTTGAGTGGAGAGTCCATTATAGATACATTATCCATAAACCATGTTTCCAGTGGAACCTGTAGCTTCCAGTCTGACCGGGAAATGGGGAAAGTTGGCTTGGTCAAAGAGAGGCTGGGGAAAGGGTCAGGTCTCTTGAAAGCTAACACAAGGTAGGCACTGGTATAAATTACAGACTTTCTTCCTACTTCCACATAATTATGTCTCAAATGTGCAGCGATTGGATTTCGTTAAGCAGCCACCCGACGAACTTGGAAATCATATCGACAGTAGATTAGAGTGGGAGTTTTCAACCTTTTTCCCTGCCATGTATGTTCAAACAATGTATTTGTCTGTCTTTGAAACTCCTTGCTTCTTGCCACACGTGTTCGATAAAGACTACATCCATATGGTTTTTCCGAGTCTCAGCTATCCTGTGTTTAAACCTTTTTCAGCAAATATGCAAAAACATTTTAATGGCAAAAACACAAATGAAAATATGGTTTTATATTTTCCCTCTATAACCCTAAATCTTTGATTTCCAAAAACAAAAAAAAGGTAAATATTTCTCATGTGTGATTGCTTGATTTTTCCTAGTCAATAGAGTCACAAATAGTGACTCTGTTAGTGAAAGTAGGCAGAAGAATCATTGGAACAATACAATTGGCATTCATCTAAGAGGAGACCTTCTTTGAGGACAAGTCTCATTTATCTTTGAATTCCTGTACTTTACAAATTTTATGCTTGGTGCCTAGGAGATGACCAATTAATTTGTGAAACTGAGCTAGATTTTTTAAGGTAATTAACTGCATAAATCTAGTATAGTCATTCTTAAAAATGGAAAGACATTTTCTTTCCATTATTAATACAAAGGCTATGTTCACTTAGGCAAAGGACAATAAAGAATTTAGTTTTTTTTCCCCCTGGCAATTTTAATTAATGTGGTCCTTTTCAGTCTATCACGTACACATTTCCCCCTCTACAGCCTGAAGTTTCTGCTTCAGTTTGCCAGTGTACATACAAGGTATAAACAAAGGATCACAAGATGGCCTTCTGTATTCTTCCTAAGTATGTTGGTTTTGTCTAAATGGTGCCGGTAGCCTACTCTGATTTTTTTACTTTATTTTTTTAAAGTAGTTTTAAGTTCATAGCAAAATCGAGAGTAAAGAATACAGATAACCCATACACCTTTTGCCGCCAAACACGCACAGCCTCTCCCACTGTCAACAGCCCCCGTCAGAGTGGGGCACTGTTACAATGGATGAACCTGCGTGGAAACTCATCATCACCCCAAGTCTGTAGTTTCCTTAAGGGTCACTCTTGATGTTCCATAGGTTTGGACAAATGCATAATAACATGTATCCATCATTATAGTATCATTGAGTATTTTACTGCCCTAAAAATCCTCTGTGCTCTGCCTATGTCTACCCTGATTTAATAGCACTTTTCATCCATTCTTCAGTTAATCCTGTCCACCCATCTGTCATTTCAGACAATTATTTTAATAATTTTGTTTTCTGGTGAATAAAGACCTAGGTTTAAAGTCTCTTCTTCTACTAATTGCAGTTCTTTGAGAAACACTTAACCTTCCTCCTCTTTTCAAATCTGCCAATTACATTTAAATTGTGTTGTGTATGTTAGATTCATAAAATGTTGCAATCAGATGTTAACTTCAAAACTCTGTAGTCATGATGACCACCCAAAAGTAGCAGCTACTTATTTGTTTAGATATAAAAAGACCCTGAATAGAGAGCATCATCCCCATCTCCACCCCCTTTCATCCTTTCTGAGTCCTGCCTTGATGGCAGAGTCTCCTGTTAGGTCCCATCATCACAGAGCTATCTATCATCAGCCACAGTTAGCCCACCAGAAGCACAGGGTCCACGTTAGCAGTGCTGCTAACAGGACCTGTTAACGAAGATCTGCTGACCCTGTGCTCTTTAAAGATGTTTTGAATTCCATCCTTTGATGCCCTTTGCCCTTTGACAGGAAGATATCAGTCCCTCATCTCAAGCCACTGGGCCGGAATAGACAACCCAATGACAGTGGAATCACTCTGGCTTGGTGGAGGTATGTTTTGAATTCACAATTTTAAAAGTTAAAAAAATCCATAAAATCCTCATTCTCTCCGCACACATTGAATTCCTGGAATTTGCTGTGTCCCCTGCTCATCTTTCTGACTTGTCAAAAGAAGTTCGGGGTCTGGCCTTTTCAGCTATGGTCTGGGAAAGGTTCGAACAGGTAGGATCAGCTGCAAGAAGTGGTACCTTTTATCCAGCACCCACAACTATAATACAGTAAGTAGGATTAAGGAAAACAGCAAAGAGTTTTCAAAATGGGAAGCCCCCGAACCATTATTGTCTGTCGTCACGTTAGCCCTCAATAAGACCACAAAACCAGACAGTAAAATCTGGGAGCCTGTGGTTCTCTCCTAATGGAGAGGGAGAGGTTATGTTCTCTTTCTATTTTTGGGGGGAACGCCTCATGAAGTCAGCCTTTCTCTGCTCAGAATTGTGCTGTCTTCTGTAGGTATCGTATACTTTGTCATGGACACCATACCCTCACTGTGTTTAAGCCCTCTTGGCCAATCCCTTCCCACCCTCCGAGAATTATTTCAGTGCGGTGGTGCTCGTGGTGGTGGTGATGGGGTGTGTGTGTGGGGGGGGGGTGTGTGTGTGTATGTGTGCACGCACACACATGCATGTGCGTGTAGGTGCAACGGAGTCCATTCCCATCACCCATCATCCATGCTGGTCCCATTTATGCATACATTGTGCACAGCTCTCAGGTACAAAGGCAAGCTCAGTTTCCAGGACTATGATGAGACTCACCCACCATCATTTATTCTTTTCATTTGAAAGGAGCACTTCCTGTGAAAATCAAATAGCAAAAGAAGAATCTCCATCACCACCATCATTGGAAACAACTTTTGCACAAACGCAGCACCCCTAATTTTAAGCAGTGATGCTCCTTGGTAGGGGTGGCCTGTCTTTCTCGCAGAGCCCAGACTGTACTGGGTAAACAGAATCAAAGCCTATCTGAACAGGCAAAGAATTACAGAGGTGGAAATGGTCTTAGACACTTTTTCCAACCACTTAATTTTTACAGGTAATGGAACTGTGTCTTGCTTAGTTTTAATAGCTTGCTGAAGTTTACCAGCTGATGGAGAGTGAGCAAACCTAGGTCTCCTGATTGTCATCTGTCCAGAGTTTCTTCTGTCCAGGGTCTCGGTAATTCTCAGCGATGGCACGAGTGACGCACTGGGTCACTCATGTAAGTATTACTGACTTTCCCAATAGCATCGAGTTCCCAATGAGGTTTTACTTTGCCGCATATAGAATTAGACTGAATTGTGTGCAGTTCAACGTCATTCAAGTGAGGGGTAGCTGAGGTGCATGTTCAGTGGTGAGAGGGCAGCAATTTGTAGATGGAAATATTGTTAAATATAATCCACAGGGAGGGTAATCTCTGTGCTTTTATTTACAATGTGGTTCTGCCAGTTTTTCGGTTACCCCGTCTTGTGGGTTGATTGGTTTTCATTGAGGAAGCATGGACAAGTATTCTTTTTACAAATGGAAAAAAAAAGTATGTAGAAGATTAAAATGCAAATGAGAAGCAAATGAGAGAAAGATCTAGGCATCTTAGTTTAGCCTCCTTTGTGGTTCCCTGGCAGTACTGTTGCCATCCCATTGCTTAGCACATAATTAGCCTTGATGTTGGAAGCCCACGTTTGTAGATCTCACTTACCACATTTCCTGTATATTACTAAACATTTCAAACCGAGACAGAGAGAAAGCAGGAGAAAGTGATTTCCACTGGCAAAAAGGCTCACATTTCTCCTGTCTTGTAAAACAAAAGAGGAAAAATAATGGTGAAATACTCTTGTGATGACTTCTTTTCTTAAACTACCCACCCCCTTTCTCATCCTCTTTTAAATAAAACTTGATGATGCAAAAGACTGTTGTTTGGCATCTGATTCTGCAGTCCATCAGCTTGCAATGGAAATGTTTTCTTATTTTTATTTTATTTTTTTAAATGGCTACATATTAAAAGCAAACCAGTCTTTGCCAGCTTTGGATAAAAGACTATTTATTTTCAACCAATTTGATAGCTGCAGTTTTCAGTAATTGAATTTTCTGTGGTCAGAAAAGCAGTAATCTTAGAAACCAAATAAATATTTTTTAATAAAATGGAACACTGAGAAACCCTATAATAATGTCAAAAATGTAGCCACTTATGGATGGATAAATATTTTAAGAAATTTACATTTCACCCAAAGCTTTATGCTTCTGGCTTCCCTGGAGATTTTGAAGCGCGTAACATTTTGCTTTGGGAACAGAACAATGTGGGGCTTAGATGGAGTGTACATGGCCTAGAGCAGCCTTTATCGCTGTTATGTCTCACAAGCTGGTAGCTCTCTCAATGCCCCTAGCAAGTAGTCTAGAGCAGGGCCTCTTTGTCCTGGCATTACTGACATTTGCGGCCAGATAATTCTTTGTTGTGGGGTCTGTCCTGTGCATTATAGAATGTTTAGCAGTATCTCTGGCCCCTCATGACCCCTGGATACTAGCAGCATTCCCCACCTACCCAGTTGTGACAACTAAAGTGTGTCCAGACATTGCCATTATCTCTTGGTCTAGGATGCAAAGTGAGCTCAATTGAGAACAACTTGTCTTGTGAAGGCCTTAACTAAGTTTGTTACATATTTTGGTGATTATTAAAGGTGTTAGGAATATCAGTTTCTTTCACTAGTTTATCATTTAATGGCTTGGATTAAGTGTGAACAAAAATCCTTCACAAGACCTACAAAGAACTGTGCAAAAGAAAACATTTAAATAGATCATAAGCTTGAGTTGGCAGAGAATCTAGTTCAGATAGTTTTTTGTTTTGGTGCTCCCTTTTCTCTGGACACACACAAGTTCTAATCTTGACTTTGTCCCCTAACCTCTGTGACAGACGTTAGGCAGTTATTGACTGTAGACAGTTGTCTTTGTTGTACTTCTGTTTTTTTCAACTATAGGTGGATACGGTATAATAGGTATGTTTGAATTTCTCATGCGTATATTCTATTGTTTTGAATGGCCAGTGAGATTCAATGTTTACATGCAAACGGAATAGTTTCTTACAATTTTTGTTGTGAAAACACAGAACTAAGGAACTTTTGGCATCAAATTTCTTCATCTCCCAGTTTATACGTAGGGTTTTTCCTAAACCACAAAGAGTAGGTTTTGGGTAATCTGTCCTTTTAAGAACTTGATTGGATGCATGAAAACATGTCATTATGGATGTAAAAATGGAGTGGAAGGCCAAAGAGAAATTGGTGACACACAACCTTTTCTTCTGTCTGCTAAGTGCGAACGGGCAAGGCATAGTAAATGCCGTAACGATACTTTATTGGGTTCTCTGTTGTGATTGAAATTTCACATGAGCGGAAGTCAGAGACCAAGATATTATAATAAATTATTAGCCTTGGTTCATGAAGAGAGTTAAAGATTCCTCCAGAAATACATCATACAACTGAAGAGCCCACATAGAAACCACTAGATACACCCCTTTCTGATGATGTGAAGGCAGGGAGAGTAACTCTCAGCCAGTTTCTAAGTCAGTGGGAATAATGCTGATAAGATGATAACATCAGGATTCAAAACAAAATAATAAAAATTCAATATAGGCCCAGGTGTGGATTATACCTCTAATCATTTTCAGCTTCTTTGAAAGATGTTATTACCTGTCACCACACATTTGGCTAGATCTATATAGGCCAACTGTGATAAAGATAGAAAGTAAATGTTTTTAATCTTTCATGGCCAATAACATGCACTATTAATTTAAAATTCAGTGAACACATAAGCGTGTCATAGAACTAATCTTACATGTCCCTATTTTAAAACTACAGATTTTCCCCTAATGGTTGCTTCCTTGGTGTTTTCTGGAACTTTTCTGGAGGCAGTGGGCACAGTTTCGGAATCATTGGGTGAGAGGAAGGGGAGGGAACAGTCACTCTTTCATTAGTGCATCCAGACCTATCCATTGGCTTAGAAATTTTTTTTAGCTTTCTGTATATGCATTTGTTTTCACTGATTCGATCCATTATTCAATTAAATTAGTCCCAGTTTCATAATAATGGCCTCCCTCTAGCCTATCCCTTTAATGTTAGTGAAAACGAAAACCCAGGTGGTTTTCAACATGACACTATGTGGAAATCACTTATGAAATTACCTGTTTATTAATGATGTGTCAGGAGACTGACATGCTAACGGCGGGCACTGGCTGGAGTAGTGCTAATGTAGAAATAACAAGACCATATTATGGGCAATATGTATTCTATAGAACTATAACTTTCATTCCCTGGGGACGCCATTGAAATCCAGATGTTTTATCTCAAGATTTTAATCCCAGAGAGTGAAGATTTTAAAGTGAAATCAAGCACACTCAAAGTCACTGCTTGGCCACGCTTCCTCACTGGGGAATCCATGTGAGCAGACATTTAGTACCAGATGTGCAAAGGATTAGTGTCATATCAGTTAATTAGCCAGACAGGATTGGGGGAAAAGTCATTTTGCAATTGCAAAAGTGGATTTAAAGCATGACTTTAAAATAAAATGCATGCTGAATATACTGGTCTATTGATTAGTGTCAATGAAGTTTTCAAGGTTTGGTATTAATAGTTACACAGCAAAGTAAGAGCTGGTCTAAATAGAGGAGAAACAAGCCATTTTTATTTAAAATAAGGAATTTTTACAGGAAGGTTTTACATTTTTATCATAAAGTGATCTGGCCACACTATAAATAATATACTGGATAAATTCATACAGACCACTTTTTTTTAAGTAGGCAAATGTGCCATAAAGCTTCTATTAGTAACAGGTAAAAGAAACCAATGACCCTCACAACTTGGGTGGGGAGAGGAGCTTTGTTTTTTTTTTCCTTTTTCCCTTAGAGTGTTATATAAAGTAACTCACACAGTAGATGAAGTGGAGAAATGGCAATGATCTGATAATTCTGAACTATTGCAAATAAATCTCACTGTTTAACAAGCAACAGAATAATCTGTACAAATATATACCCTTAAACACAATCTTTATCTCAATAGCTGCATTTGTGCAGCTTGTTGCACCCCATTTTTCTATCACCTTGTCTTAATGCAAATATATTATCTCCCAGAGCCATCTCTTATCCTGGGGGCCAGTCCAGGAGGACCGTATGGAACAGTCAGCAACTCTCGAGTCTAAATGTGGAAAGTAACCTGAAGCCACAAATGTCTTTAAGTCAAATAACTTCTGGATGCTAAGTATCTGTGCTCTAATACAAAATGGCAAGAGAATTAAGAACACATCGGTGTGCTTTTACAAAAGAGAGGAAAAATACTACCTTTTTTACTCACTTGGACTGCAAATTGCATTTTGGCAATTTCCCTGCACTTAAGAAACCTTTTCCATGGCACAGAATAGAGGACTGAATGCTTAAGTGGTGGGAGGGTGGGACCGGGGAGATTTGGCCAGGGTCGGTAATCTACCTGGGTAATTAATGAAGCACCCCAGCTTTTGTGGGAGGAAAGTCAGGCAATGGAGTCACCCATTGCTGAATACCTGGAATTTAGTTTCTGAGAAGGTAATGAGGTGGTAAAGGACGCTTCAGGTTTCAGCTCTGCCCTCCTCCTCTGCCCTCCCTTACCATCTATTAGGCTTTTGGTGTTCTACCTTTGTGCTTTCCTAGAATCTTTTCTTTCCTTTGGACTAGCCCTTATCACATTATAGGTACTGCTGAGCAGTGTTTCCCCTGCAGACTGCTGTTTGGTCTTGATTCCTTATGGTTCTACCTTTCAGCCAAATGGCAGGCCCTTAATCCATGTTTAATGTTTATAAAACATTGAATATTCTATAAGAGTTTGTCATTTGCAATTCACTTTCTTGTGCATTTTCTCATTTGATATTTACAACAACCCTTCGCGTAGGAATAATGGATGTCAATAATCCCTATGTTCCAGGGTCCTTGAGGGTCAGAGGTGTAATGCCACCTGCTTACAACCAGAAACAGAAGGATTTGAATTCAAATCCTTGACTTTATCCCTGTATTCTGTCCACTGCACTGTGCCAACATACTGCTTCATGAATAGGGAAAAAATATTTTAGCTACGCAAGACAGGAAGAAAATGACAATTGGCCAAGTGGGGCAGTAAACAAATCCATAATTCTGGAATTTAAAAGCCTTACTTTTGAAAGAAAAGGGCATCCTTTGATAAATATGTGTTTTGATTATTGAAGCCAGCTTCTCATCTCAAAAAGAACCTTTTCAGTTTAGGTACAATTTAATGGCAACCCCAGGATTGATGAGTCCTCAAAAAAGAAAAAAAAAGTCAAGTTTCCAAAGTGGCAGTAGGGGCTTGTAATATTTTTTGGAGCCTAAGGGTCATATAAAATCTATATGGTTATTTACATACATTTCTTGTAATTTCTATCACAAATACTCCCTTGACATTTTCACAAATCTTTATTTAATAATGATTGTAATAATATTAAGTTTATCTTCACTGCTTTACTCCTGGTGCCAAGCATTCAAAGTCAGCATTCTCATTCTCTTTTTTTCTCATCTTCAACCGAAGTCCCATTATAGAAATAACATATGCTTACATTCATGGTGGTTCAAAAGCACCAACTTCCAAGTGGAAATAAAATGTGAATAATAATGTGCAGATTTGGTTATTCGTTCAGTTAAGGGAAGCAGTAGCATCTTTGGGTGTGTCTTTTTTGTAGGGATTTGAAACCCCCAGGAAGTGGGAGTTATCCCAGGGAAACATCTCCTCTCATAGTTAGTTTCCAAAAGAGGTTTGTTCGCTCTATAAATATCAGATTTAGAAATCCAAAAGCTAGAAAGAAGAAATTATTGGAATAATTTAGTCCAAAGAGGGCTTAGTGGCAGTTTCATGCTTAACACCATTGTGAGGATGACCCTAGACAGAAACCAAAAAATGAGGGAATTCAGTGTCCAATATTCCTTTTAATGAAATGAAACTTCCTGGATATAATGCCTGCCTTTATTAGCTACAGAATTTGCTGTGTTAATGGGATGAATGTTCACTTGTATTTTCTATATCATAGATGCCTGGGTAGAACAAGATTCAATTAACCCAATAAAAACAAAAACAAAACCGAAAACAACAATAAAATCCCTAAGACTTACTTTTAATTTTTCCTCTTTATTCTCCCCAGTTCCCCAATGCAGTCCAATCTCCCAGTCCTCTTAATGGTGAGAAATATATATCTCCCTGGCTAATATTCACTGATCCCTTACCATTAGCCTAGATGTAAGAGCTTTACAGGCATTATTTACTCTTTAAATTTCTTGGATTATTGGTGTTTGACTTTCCATAGAGCAAACTCCAGGCCTCTTCCTCTTGGACCTGCACTCCAGTTCATGCACACACACTGTGTTCTCATCAGTGAGAAGTAGGTCTTAATCCCGTCTCTGATTCAGTCACTGAAACCAGGAGAATGGGACTCATTAATGACTTCAGTCACAGCCCATCTCTGCATCTCAGACCAAGATTAATTCCATCCAAGTCAGAGGGACTGAGTATCCAAGGGGTTACAGGAATGATTTTCTTAAGAAACATTAGGAGGAGGTCATTGGAGACTGACCTTCAAAAATAACCTGGCCACGCTTACCATTTGCTGCAGTATGTTTAGTTATATCATCACTGGTGGTTTATGCCCCCCACCCCCAACTCATTTTAGACCAAAAGCTTCCTTTGATTAAGAATTATGCCTTAGTCATATTTGTAACCTGTTAACAGATGGCCCAGAAACTTTGTCATCATAAGAATTCAGTGAAACATTTGTCTGATTGAATTATGAATCTCAGGAAGAGATGGTGGAAGCAGGTGGGCCCACATCCACCCAGGTTTTTGTCTAATATCCTTACACGTCTTAGCTTTTTGAACTTGGTTTGTGAACGATTATCTTGCTTCCTCTGTGTTTCCCCTTCAGAATGATTCTTGCTATGACTTTCCACCTTAAGCTTCTCAAGTGAGGTAGTAGCTCACAACCAAGCCTGCTCTACCAAGGAAGTTTTCAGCACACCCACACCTACAAAGGCTATGTGAGGAGTGTGAGGAGGAAGGTGGGGAGAGGCGGGAGCAGAGGAAGGCCTGGCAAGACAGCCACTCAGGGTGCAGTGAGGACTACGTTGGCACCAGGACAGCCTATCAGAAACGCCCAAACAGAGCACGTTTGATTTGGGTTCCGAAGATGCAAAAGCAGCTGGTTAGGATTTCCTTGTCGGCATTTTATCCATCCCAGTTGCTACTGAAAACAGTTTGCAATTCATTTGAGGATTCTTTACATATGCCCTGAAGTATATGTGGCATTTAATTGAAAAACCACCAAATAAAGACTTCCATGCCATAGAAAAGGGCCGCCTTTGGTGCCAACACTGAGCTGTGTGCCTCCACGTCTTTGCTGTAAGTGGGTTCTGGTACATGGAGCTGCTCTCATTGAAAAACTGTCCTGCCACCGTTCCAGAAGAGGTGCATCCAGCCTCGGCCGGACCCACGGGAGTCACGAGGCCAGCCAGTTCCTGCTCTAGTATTAGCTCCAATAAGCTACCAGTTTAGGGGATATAGTCCCTTTTAAAAGCAGATACGTAACCCATCAGGCAGTTGAGGGCAGAAGGGTCCTTGTTCAAAAAACAACAAAAGGAAGTAAAGACAGAACAAAAAAGGGGGAAAGGAAGGGAGGGAAAAAGGGAAAGTCAAAACTGGATTTGAAAGATCTGAATATTTAACACTCTATCCCAACACCTGATTAGAAGCCTCCCTGACCTCTAGCCCAGATCCACATCTACTAAAAATTTTAAAAGAAGTAAAAAACATCTTCCTTCCAAAGCTAATGTCTTCTCTGCTACTGGAGGATGGTCCCAAGGGACCCCCTTGAATCCATTGGTCTGTAGGAACACTTCTGTCATTGAAGCCTCAGAGATGGACACTAAACAGTGATGGTATGTGCATACAGAATGACAAAGGACAGTCCCGCCTCTCCCCTCAAATGTAAGGCTTGCTTTCAATTTCTTCTTACGGACAAAAACTGTCTGTATCACAGTAAGGAGGGGGTGGAGACTGGAAAAAACTAGCAAAGGGAAAAAAAATTGGAGAGCCAGCCTGGCACCAAAAATATAATTTAGTGTGCAGGTATTTGATTTGATAGAAAACCTGCATTGATTTAAAAAAACGAGGTTCCTGACAAGGTCGTAATTCATTGAGAGAGGCCAAGCCCGCAGCTAAGTTTGACATCCCCCTCCAACCTAAACCATGACTGGTTTTAGGTGATCCCCTGTGAGGGTAGCATGTTGCAGCTGGCAAAAAAATAAACACTCTTGAGCCCTGTGCTAACAGAATTTTTTTTTCCTCTTTTTTTTTTTTTTTTTTTTTTTTTTTTTTTTTGATTTATGCCACGAACTAAGGGAAACAGTTACATATTTGTAAGTCCTGGTTTTGTTTGGCCTTTGCAAGCTTGCAGGATTGGTGTCCTGCTGAGGGAGAGGGGCGCTGCGAATGCCCTAATAGGCAGGGGCAGAGAAGGCAGCATGGAAAAGGCTGGGGGCAAGGAAATGGGGGGCCATGGGGGGGGTTGTGCGTGAAGGGAGAGACACAGTAGCTAGAAGGTTTGATTCACCAGGCATCTCCTCTGGGCAGGGGTCCCCTCCCTTTCTTTCTGCCCCAAGGCTCAAAGGCAGATTCCTTCCAAGGGGAGACCCAGCAAGGGTTATCTGCCCTTGTTTCCCTTTGCAGCAGCACCCTTTCTTTAGAGCTTGATGAATTGTTAGTTTCTCTCTTTTATTCTTTCCTGAATGGCAGAGTCCACTCAAGCTTGGCAAACGCACATGACAGCCAGCTAGGAGAGCTCACAGTTACCTTTCTTTGCAGTTATCTTAGTGGCACAACCGCAGAAAAGCAATGACTTATCAGAGCCTTATTCTGCAGGATACACAATACACTTGGCCCTCACTTTGCAGAGAATACACTTGTAGGGAGTTGAGAAGATCTGTGAGGTTAGATAGCTCAAGGTCACCCAGCTCCTTAGGTCTAGGGCTCAGGGCCTGGCTGTCCAATCAGTGGGCTCTACACTCTTGCACACACACACCCCCATTTGAAGAATTTTAAAAAGAGTTACTAAATGCAATGAGGTATCTTGGATTATTGGCTCTGGGAACAGAAAGAGGACATTAGTAGAAGAACTATGGTGGAATCTAAATAAAAATTGAGGTTTAATTAATAGTTATGTACCCATGTTAGTCTCTTAATTCTGACAAAATTCATAGTAGTCTAAGATGATAACTGTAAAGGAAAATGGGCAAAGCCACGCTGTACTACACTTACAGCTCTTCTCAAAAGCTATACTTTCCCCAAAATAAAAATTTACTTCCTAAACAAAAAGGAAATCACAGCAAAACAAAGGCATTCTGCTCCTGTACTCCAAGTTTGTATTAG
The DNA here is from genome assembly GCA_004026885.1 of Lyroderma lyra. Lineage (NCBI taxonomy): Eukaryota > Metazoa > Chordata > Mammalia > Chiroptera > Megadermatidae > Lyroderma > Lyroderma lyra. Next base: position 205,115 of record PVJL010001242.1, on the reverse strand, counting down.
AATGTGCCCCTCAAATGGAGTGCACAAAGGTCAGGCATTCTGCTCCTTTCTTCCAGCACATGACACAGTCTTGCCTCTGCAAGTGTAAACTGGGGGGTCAAGATGAGGGCATTGACAGCACTAGAGAGATCTCTCAGTGGGCCCATGGACACATGTGCTGCCTGCTTGAAATTCATTGTCATTCAGTGATAAAATGTAAATTTTCTGAGGAGTCACGAGCATATCTTTATTTCTTGAAGAGCCAGAAGACTAGCAGTTATTACCCTTGAGTAAGTCCTATTTTAACCTGTGTTTCTTGAAAAAACATAAATAAGATCTTTCCCTCAGAGCAGGCAGCCCAGCCCCTAGTCGTGGCTTCCCACCCATGTACTTGCCAGAACCTCCAGATTACTTACATTATGACATCATCCTTCTTTGTGTATGTGCCTGTCGAATTGCATAAATATACCCTCTCTAGCTCGCTTCTTTAATCTGTTCTATCCACAGTATACATCACTAAAAAAATGACTTCACAGAAGACAAATTATTCCATAATAATGTACAGAATCATTTGAATCACAGTCAGTCTCCATGACAATATGAAAATATAAATGTCTGGTACATAAAAAGAAAAAAAAAAGAAACCTGTGTCATGGTGGTATAAAAAATGAAGTTAATTCAATACTTAAACCAGGATTGGTTTTTTTGTGTTTTTTTGTTTTTTGTTTTTTGTTTTTTTACCACGGTGTTATCATAAGTGCATGATGCCTTTTAAAATACATGCACAGACAGAGAAATGGATATTTTTTTCATTCTATTTGTCTGCTTTTCAGACACAACCACTGATTCACCAGTTGCTGGACAGGCATCAACAGCAGCAGCAAAGGCGCCTGTGAACTTGAGCATAATAAAATTCTAGTATAACAGTGTGTTGAATGTTTACTTTGGCTGTGCTGCCCTCTCAAATCCCCCTTTTCAACTAATATTTTAAAATGTGGAAAGACATTAAAATGGAGATAAATTCAAGGCTCATTCTGAACCTGGGCGTCTCTTATGCTGAGAATTCTGAATTTAGCCCTCTCTACTGCATTCAAATTCCCTTCATTCTCATAATTATTAGGACATAAAAATTCAAGTCACTGCCTGCCTTTTGGCAACTAGCAATTTTACTCTGAAGTAAAGGAGAACATGGGGGTCAGAGTGGCTTTTATAACTGCTCCTGTTTTATCACTAACATTTATAATGGGTCCTAAGGAAAACATGGAATTAATGGGAGTTTATCATTGGTGCTTGGTACAGTGTAACAGTGAAGACTTCTTGAGTCAAGCGATGGTGTGAACGAGGCTGCCCATGACAAGCCGTGTTACATGAGCCACTGCTTGACCCTTCTCAGCCTCAGTTTCTTTATATGGAAACTAGGGATAGTAGTAACACTAATTTAATAGCAGAATTCAATTGGATAACGCATCAAAAGTGCCCAGCATAGAGGCCCATGGGCAATATGTGCTCAAATGAGTCCACTTTGATGGTTATTATTAATACTGTTGTGATTAATGACTCCGACTCCTTGTCTCTTTAAGTTGTACTGACTCCATGCCAGTTGGTGTTTTGTTCAGTGCCTATTCTCTAGTGGTAGATGTGGGCCAATAAAAAACAAATAAACATGTGACTTTTCAGTGGGAGGTACTATAAGGAAGGAAAGCAAGATGAAGGGACTGCAGGCTAAAGTGTATGGTTTTAGGTAGCATGGCTAGGAAAGGTGACAGCTGAACAGAAACCTGACAGAAGTGATAGACATCCTATCAGGTGGCTCTCTAGAGGAAATTATTCCAAGCAGAGGGAATAACAAATATCAAAGCACTCTGGGGAGCACGACTGATGCGTCTGTGGAACATCAGGGGGCCCTTATGGGGCTGGAGTGACAGCCAGGAGAGCAGGACAGGAAGAAGTCAGAGGGAGGGGCCTGCAGACCTGGGAGCCTGGGGAAAGCTGTGGACCTTGTGGTGAGTGGGATGGGAAGAAGCCATCTGAGGGTTTGAGCACTAAAGGGCTAGATCTTATATTTTAAACATTTAAATCTGTACAGAGGTGGGTTTTTTTTATGATTTGAAAGCTTGACCTTTTACCTATTCAGATTATTTTTATTCCCATGTCCAGTATCAGTCAATGAATATTTTTAGGTGACTGAAGATCATCTTAGTTTTCCTGGAACCACCCTACAGTACAAGCACCAGTGTGTCCCTTCCAGAGTGGGAGCCCTACTAGTAGAGGTGAGAAGAATGCTAGGGATCATTCACTACACAGTTTGGATGCCTCCTTTGCCTCTTAGGAACACAGTGATCTTGGTGAATTTAGATGAGGATAATAATAGCCAACACCAGGCTCCATTCTAAGCCTGTTTCTTTTATTAGCTTTTATTACATTTTATTACAGTTCTCACAACATGAGGTGGTAGGTACTAAATTAATTACCCCCACGTTACAGATAGAAAAACCCAGGTATAGCGATGACTGGGCTAATGTCTCACAGATAGTGACAGAGCTGAGATTTGTGTGTGGCCATCTGACTCCAGCCTTCAGTCTTAGTAATCGGCTTTATGGTCCCTCATCCCATATATGTCCCTTCTAAGAGTATAATAAACACACACACACACAGAGACACACACACGGACACATGTGTGCGTGCACACACACACACACAAACACAAACAGTTGCATAGTGTGGTAAGTAATATGCAGGCAGGAATGTGCAGATGTAGTAAATGTGAGGATGTGGGGAAGAACGTACAGTATTATACACAGGCAGCCTGAGGTAGTGCCCCACCAGGGAGCTGACACCTGAACTCAGAACTGAAAGATAGAAAGATTTCACTGCCTCAGAGTGGGGGGATGAATATACTATATGACAGACACTGACTCACGACGAACGTGTGGCATGTTTGGGAAAGGAGAAAGAAGGCGATATGGCTGGGGCACAGTCTGTGGTGGGAGATGTACAGGTAAAGGGGGAGGAAAGAGAAGTGAGGAAAATTAGGCAAGAATATGCACATAGGATAATAGACATTTTTATTGTCCAAAGCAGAACACCTCGGAGCATGAAGACACATGTGGGGACATTGCAGGTACGAGCTGGCACTATCTCAGGCAAACTAGGAAGTGTACCTGCTTCAAGGACCTCAGAGTTTGTGAACTGCAATGGCAGGTCATGACTGGGTCCCCCCCCCTACTTTCAAACAGTTATGCTGTGCACATCCAACAGGAATTCACGTATCTGTGCACCAAAAGATGTGTCCTAGAATGCACACACACTCCTAAATGCCCCAAGTGGAAAGCTACCAAAATGTGTGTGAAGAATGGAATGGAATATTATAGAATTTCTGGTGCATGCATGAAGTAGAATCCTACATGGCACTGGCATTGAAATGACAACTACTTGTAATAAGATAGCTAAATCTCAAAACTGTAAGATATGAGCAAAAAATCCAGTCACAAAAAATATGTAAGTCCATGTTTCTAAAAAACTTGTGATGTTTCAACTCAGGAAAGATGAGTATTTTTAGTCATGGTCATAAGTGAAGCACTGTTAATACACTATAATAATGTTTGTTCCAGTAGTTACATTGGGCATGTTTTGCTTGGAAAATTCTGAGTTATTCACTTAGGATGTAATGCGTTGTTCTCTGTATTATATTTAGAAGACACAAGCTATGTTTCCTGCTGTATAGAGACTAGGGTGAAGGAGGCTAAGAGTAGAGATTGTCCCAGTTTTTACTCATTTCTTATAACTTCTTTCTGTGATATATACTTAATATGCAAGGAACATTTTATGCTATGGCATAGTTCCTCAATCTGGGCGTTATGGGTAATTCTTTGTTGCTGGTAGTGAGTTGGGGGGGGGGGGAAGGAGCTGTCCTGTGCTTTGTAGTATCCCTGTTTAGTAGCTTCCTGGCTTCCACTCACTTGATATCAGTAGTAGTCCCCACCTCCAGTCCTGACAATCAGATATGTCTCCCAACATTGACAGATGTCGCCTACTGGGTAAAATCGCCCCCAGTTGAGAACCACTGAACTCTGGTGATAAAAATTTCTGACATTTATTGAGTGCTTATTATGTACCAGTTTCTCTTCTAAGGCCCTTACAATTCCTTAACAACTTGGTCTACCAACATTGCTGAAGAAGGTGCTACCATTTTCCTAGTTTTCCAGTAGACGAAACGGAGGTACAGATATATTAGGCATTTTTCCCAAGACACTGTAACTACCTACCAGGTGACAATGCCAGGATTTACACCCAGACAGCCGAGCTTGATTGTGTACATGCTCTTAGCCACCATGTGTATGTCTGCCTCTTGACTCTAACGTACATATGATCAGTGATCAGTGTTGCATGGGTTATGCTCATATTGCAAGGATGCTATGATTTCCATAGTGATTGGTCTTCACACCTTTCCATGCTTCAAAGTTACACAACGTTAGGATTCATATTTTTGAAAAGTACTGAGACTCAAGCCTAATAACCGAGTAATAGCGTGACTCACAAATTACACCTTAATAAAACTTCAAGAGCTCACAGAGACCAATGTGATTATGGGACAAATTATTCCATTCACTCAAACAGAGGGGAAATATACTTATATTTTACAATTGCCTTGAGTTATATATAAAACTAGTTTCTGGCCCTTTAATTACGGACAAAGGTAGAACCACTGAGAGTCTCATGAATAAAAAAGTGCCATCCACACCTGAAAGGGCATTTCTTCAGGCTCCAGATTCAATGGAAAGTTCTCCTTCTGAAGCCCATTTCCTCTCTAGTTTGTGCTTATTTAAGAAGAAGAGTATTTTTTTTTTTCTCGGTTGCTAACTAAACATGATCTGGAAGCAAGAGAATCAAATATCAGAACGCTTGCTTTAATTAAGCAGTATAGATAGCGTGACCCTGACCTCATGTTGCTGAATTCTAACATTAGTTACAAACTTCTTCCTCTGGAGACAGTTGATTATATATTTCACTTACCATGCCTCAGTGGTTCTCCTGGGTGCCCCTGAGTTTGCACGCTGCCACACTGCCTATAATATAGTTCTCTTCCTGCGTGCTGATCTTCTCTAGCAGATGAATTGTGTTTGAAAAGTTGTTTAGAATAGAAATGCATACTCAAATAGAAATGTTACTATAAATGTTGTTTAGATTCCCAGCCTAGCTAATCAAATCCTCAAAAAAACAAACAAACAAACAAAAAAAAACAGAAAAGGAGAGAAGTAAACATGCCATGAGCTGTTGGCATAATTTATTCTACTAAGCGTGTGTGTGTGTGTGTGTGTGTGTGTGTGTGTGTGTGTGTAAGTATCCTTATTGAGAATAGATCCTGTGATTTAAAATTCTTGAAAGCTGAAGGTGTGAACACATGCCATATTAAAGCTCTTGCTTGTACAGTTTTTAATGTGGGTCGCATTTTAGGTTTTCCTTCTAGCTGTAGAAGTTTAAAATTATCATTGAGGAAACATGCACTTTGTTTTTGGAAGAGACACTTTAAGTGCTTCTTTACATTTGCTTTGTTAAACAATAATTTTACTTAGAAGGGAAAGATTGGCAACGATGCGGAATTAAACTCTTCTCACAATAACATAAAGTTTGTCTTTCTTGGAGGTGAACTTAAAATCTTGCCAAGAGTTTCATTTAGGAGCATGTGTTTCTTTCTGTGGAATTGGAGGAAGTGGAGATTCATGTCTTAGGAGAAGAGGTGAGGCTCAGGGTGCCTCTTCTCCGGGGTGAGCATTGTTGGGGTGGACCAGGAAATCCACAGAAGCTGTGGGCCTTGGACCAGCTTCTCCAGCATCACCTGGGGACTTGTTAGAATTGCATTATCTCAGGCCTCACTCCACAATCAGCCTTTTTACATGATGTTCAAGGATGTGTATGCACAGCAGAGTTTCAGAAGCAGCAGCACAAAGAATCTTCTGCGGGGTAGAAATTGGCCTGTGGAGTCCAGCAACAGACATAGCTTAGATTCATTTTTAACGATTTATTTGGTTTTACTTTGTAAACCTTTCTGTGTTCTGTTATTTTTTGTCTTCAGTTCCATGGAGAATTAAGGGGAGGGCCTGGTGTATGCCTGCAGAAAAAGTGCTTCCAGGGAACACTGTTGTTTCCTGTACAGCATCCATGTTCACTTCCTCACAATTCCCAGATGTATTTTTGTTCACTTTCCTCAGCACAGTCAGTGTACTTCGGGTGAAGCTGAACCTACTCTAGTTCAAGAGGTGGTATTGGTTGGTTCAGCCTACCAATACACAGGGTTTGGCAGAAGTAACGCCCGGACTTGAGTTAGGATTTTATTACAAAATCATAACTATACATGTTTTTTATTTTCTAATAAAAGATTTGGTATAGATTACCAGCTCATAAAAAAGGTGCGTTATTTGTATAACCCTAAGCATGTATGGTTATAATGTTGTAATAAAATCATAACTGAAGTCTGAGTGTTACTTCTGCAGAACCCTGTATATTATTCTTCGACCATCGCCTTTGGATCAAGGCTGGATATTGTCTTAGTCTGTTTGGGCTTCTGTAACAGAATACCATATAGACTGAGTAGCTCATAAACAGCAGAAATTTATGTCTTCTAGTTCTGGGGGCTGGAAGTTCAAGATCAGGATGTTGGCACCTTTGGTGTTTGGTGAGAGCCCACTTCTGGTTCATTGCCAGTCATCTTCTTGCTGTGTTCTCACATGGCAGAAGAGGGAAGGGAACTATCCAAGTTCTCTTTCATCAGAACACTAATCTTATTTATGAAGGCTCTACCCTCATGAACTAATCACCTCCCAAAGGCTTAACCTCCAAATACCATCACAGTGGGGATTAGGATTCAACATATGAACTTTAGTGGGACACAAACATTCATTCCATAGCAGGTATGTAACTTAAGCCAACCAGTCAGGGTGCGTCTTAGTACTGTTCTTTGGAATGCTGGGGGAGAAACTCTGTTTCCTGTTAACAAGAATGAGGAAACATATGGCATTGTCCCTGCAGGCAGACTTCCGTGACCGTGGGGTCATGGGGAGTAGGATGGAGGAGAGTCAGACATAAGGTGAAGTTAATACCTTGAAGGCAGAGAAAGACAGTAGAAGAAACTCGACAACAGTTTTGAACGGCTAGTTCACCAATCCTGAAGTCCCTGCTATATGGACTTCTGTTGCAGAAGCTGATAAATCTCCATTATTGCATAAGCCAGTTTGAGGTGAGTTTTCTGTGACCTGCATCATGAGAAGTCTTAAGAGATACATACAGAGGGAGTGGCATTAGCATGATGGAAGCCATGCTTGACATACAAGCATTTTTAGGTAACCTAAAAAGTGCAAACTAGCTGCCTGACTCCAGGGGCCTGGCTGACTGATTTGTGCAATGCATAAGCATTTCTTGGATAGATTATCAAGAACATTTTGGGAAGGTAACTTGATAAAAGACAACTTCCTGTGTTTGAGCAGAAAGAAAAGCCAGATTTTATTATTATTTTTTTTTTTAACTACTAAAATGATGTGTGATCCTTGAAGACTGGAGATATCTGGGAAAGTTAGGTCATACAATATGTATATTACCTTGATTATGGGGTACTTGGCACATGGAAGGGAACAAATCAGACTTAATTCATCTCTTCTCCGAAATCCCCACACCCCGTGACAGCCTTAGCAACACTGGAGGAAGAAGTGTCAGTGAGATGACTGGAGTCCCTGCTGCTGAGGTCGGTCTCCAGGTAGTAACTGATACTCATCATCTCTCCCCTTTTTCGGGCTTCTTTGCCCTCTAACATTTCTGTTGGTCTGGGTGGGTGACCTGCCCAGTGGAGTGACACAGTTTCTCCTTCTGGAGGTGTCTGAGCCCTTGAGTGTGTTCGCTGTTGTTGTTTTTTGGCAGTTAACCATTTACAGTTAAAACTGGATGTGAGAACACCAAAAGATGTGGCAAACATATTTCTCCCTGATCCTATTTTGTATCAGTGGTTGTACTTCCTCATGCCTGTAACTTTTTGCATCTGCAGTTTACTCTCATGAAGACCCCAAAATTATATGTGACAGTTTTAGCTTTAAAGTTAGTGGAATTCTTGCTAGATTCCCTGCTGACCTGAGATTTCTTCCGAAACTCAGAATGTCTAGGTCACAGAGCCTAAATTCACAGGAACAAGAAGCACACATTCTCCTTACGGGTCACCAGGCATGCCAGTGGGGCCACTCTTACTTCTGCCCTTGATTCCCAAACTCATGTATTGTATGAATTGGGAGCATAGTGCTGCATATGAGACACTGGTTTAGATGTATACTATACCCTGAAAGATGGTGTTCCACCTTCACAGGGCATCCTCCCTAACCTGGCGCCTGGGGTGAATCTTTAAGCTGCTCTTTCAATCCAGCAGCTTCTGGTTGGTGTGATGTATGGTAGGACCAGTGTACCCCATGGTCATGTGCCCACTGCCACACCTTACATGCTATAAAGAATATCTTTTTGTCTGATGTGGTGTCATGTGAGATTACATGCTAGTAGATCAGACACTCTATGAGACCTAGAAGATTGGTGATGGCTGACCCCTTGTGTGTAAAAAATGCAAACCCTTATCCACACTATGAGTCAATTTAAGCCAACAGGAAATATTTCCCTTTCCAACTGTCAGCCAGTGGCAGGCTGATGAGAGGAATTGGTCTAGTAAGGATGGTGGACCATAGCCTTGGCCTCCATTGCTGATAGGTCAGCCTTCTACCAGCAGTAGCTAAATTAACCTTGACGAGAGACAGCTTGCCCTTGCTGGTGACCCTCTGCGTAGCCTGCCTTTCAGCCATTATAGTCACTTTGTACACGAACTCATTTTTCAAGCACTGGAATGTCCAAAGATGTCTGAGACTGGCTGACCTCTATGGGCTGTAGCATTCTGCCAGTTTAGTTGTCTCTTCTGCATTGGGCATCACTCTTTGCCCAACATGAATGTGAGATACAAAGATTCTCACTGTCTGTGTTCATTTCTGTTGGGTTATCTCCTGTCCCCAGTCTTTCAGTATTTTCAGGTCCCTATCCAATCAGCAGAGTCATTTACCATTGCCCACAGGACTGTGGATTCTTATTTCAGGCCATTATTCTGTTCATACAAAATGAGTAACCAGGTGCACTGGCCCAAATCCTGTCCACTAGGAGGCCTTTCCCTTTAAGACTGTCCTCCAGGGCCACCCGTGAGTGGGGCTGTGGCCCATTATTTTATTGGCACCTGCATAATTAGCCAATCCTGTTGTTGTTTGTGTCTGTGGTTTTATTCACAGGGACTTGTCTTTTTATGAGCTTGGTGATATTGATGGTGAGCTCATTTGTAGATCTTAATCTCTATGGTATCTAAAGGCTAACTTTGGTATGTTTCCTTCAGAGTAGACTTGCTTTTCCTAGTATCCAGGAGTCTCTGCTGAATTGTGAGTTTCAGCTCATCACTAGAGTTCCAGGCTCAGCTTTTTCCCTTTAGTAGCTGGTTCCCTTCAGTGTTCCCATGGGACCCCTACCCTTAGTTCCTGCCTTCAGGGTTACTCTCCTCTTCTATTCCAGATCCAGCCCACACTTTTTGTATGGCCATCGACATCTCCAAGAGTGAGCCTTATCTAAATTTTAGAGATTTTGCAGAACTCCACTTAGCATAATGGCAGAAGAAGGAGTGCGTTTAAATCTCCAAAGCATAATTCTGGTTGTCATTAAAATACAGGAAATTTAAGACTAAAGGCAGTCACTCATCTCTCTACCCTGATGCAATCATGCTTCACGCTGTGTGCTTTGCATACATGTTCTCATTGAATCCTCACAAGAGTCCTATCAGGGAGCTGCTGTGACTGCCCTTGATTCTCGATGAGGAAATCGAGACATAGAGAATTGGCCAAATGTCACACAACTGGAAAATGGTGAACCTGGGCTTTAAACTCAGATATTCTGACTTCAGACCCAGGCCACCATGCGACACTGGCTTCCACAGTGCTAGGACATGAATAAATGTATTGGAAAAGACAACAAAGCCAAAACAGTCTTGACTGAAGATAGATATTATTATAAACTGAGCATTTAAGCAACCTGATATTTGAACTTCTGTAGCAAGTTCACTCTGACATTCATCCATAGCTCCTAGCACTTCCACAGAAGCCTTATTTTAGTATTTGAATTCTGAGGTCATTTTCAACAACGCATGTATTGTTGTTCAGTGTATGTAACTGTGTCCTGTTTCTATCTTATATCTTGTATTTGTGCTGCAGCCTATTTAAGAAACACCACTGACTTTTAATCTGTATTTCAAATTTAAAAAAAAAGAAAGCTACGAGGAAAAGAAGCAAGAAAAAGCATGAGGTTAAGAAAATTGTCGATTGAACAAGAAATGATTTTTAAATCTAGATACCACAGTACTCAGGTAATGACGATGGTAGAACTACACTCAAAAGAATGAATTTGGAGAAGACATTCACTCCAAAGAAATAGCATGTAGAACTCAGTTGCCTTGTTCTGAAATAATCAAGAAAACGGGCCTGGGAAATACTCTAATCTCTCTTCACTAAGTTGGTATATCAGTTTTAATTGATGCCCCTGCCAAAAAATGTTTTTGGCAATGGTTCACCCTCATTGCATGCCAAGAAACCACTCCTTGGTGGATAACAATAAAAGGAGGTAGTTTACAATATAAAGTTCAATATGAAAAGAAAGTTAATAAAAAGTAAAATACATTGAGTATACTTGGCTGAAGGAGCAGAGTGTCAAACTACAGGAAATCTTCTGTAGTGATTTTATAATGTCTGTGGCCTCAAATAAAATTGCTCATGAAGTGTCTGCTACAGGCACAACCTCCCACTTTCAGCCGCAGTAGGACACGTGCATTTGTGTTTCTTCTGTGGGACACTTTTCCTGACACTTTCGATTCCTTGGCTGGTATTTGTATTCTACACTGTGAGCTTTCAGCATGGTTTTATAGAACCAGCAGACAGCTGGGGGCCAGGTGGATGGAACAACGCAAACAATTGTTAGACCACCAGGACTCAACAACAAAAAGAAAGCAAAACCTCCACAAAAGTAAGCAGACCTAGACAGTTGGCTACTAATTGCTAGCCATCTGTACCAAAAATTAAAAAAAAAAAAAAAATTAAAAAAACAACAACAGAACTTTTCCAGAAAGCAGAACTATAAAGTGACACGGCTGCTTTCATTAAGCTTTATTTAGATTTGAGTCGGAAAGCTGTTGTAATGTACAAAATGATGAAAAAAAAAAAAACAACAATAAAAAACAAGCAAAAAAATCACAGCAGGGGTAATTTTAAGCATTGCCTTGAAATTGTGTAAACTTGGGAGATCACAAAAAGACACAGGTCTAGAAAATGAAATGAAGTCAGTTATAGAATATCCTTGCTTTTCCCATGCTGAATAGCACCAGTATATACACACTCACACACTATACACATACACTCACACTCATGTGAAATGGAAAAAAGCTGTAAATACAGAGGAGAACTAGATCAGCTACTTTTAGCAATCAAAGATGTCACATAAACTCTTTCGAGGTCAGATGTGATATTTGACTTGTGGTCCTTTAAGCAAACGTATTTTTAATTTTTATTTATTTATTTTTTAATGTACAGACAATTGGCCATAAAGGTAGTAAGATTCTTTGGTCTTCTTTTTCTTCTTCAAGAAAACAAAGCAAGCATGACTGAACAACGAAGAAACTTCAAAGTCTCGCTCCTTGGGAGGAAGTGCTTTCAAACAAAAATCATAAACTTTTGTCAATGAGACCTTTGTGAGAAATGATGAGTGCCTTTCCCCCACCTCTTGTCAAAGTCAGTAAAATGAAAGGAGGTTTCTCTACTTTACAAAAGAGTACCTCAGTCAGAGGAAGAGTCGTGTCCTAACAAACCTTCCTTTTGCCCCAAGCATTGTCCTGGCACCAAGTTGAGAAGTGATTTTGTAATATATATATATATCACAAATAAGGAAACATGGGTTGCCCTTTTCTCCATTTTCTTTATTTCTTTTAATTATTTACTCATTTTAATCTGTACCATCCTGTCCTCTAAGAGATCTTTGAGCAATTTCTAAAGCAAGGTATTGTAAGAAATGTGTGGCAGTTGGAAAATCAAAATAGGTTTACATGAATTGTGTTTGTCCAGGGCAGTTTATTGTTTCTTCAACTGTATTTCATGGGAGTAAAGAAGAAATCTTATTTTCTGGTATTAGACAGGAACATCTCCCATCCCTCTTTCCACCTTTCAGATCCCAGTTTGAATACTCCCCCAAACAAGTCAGACCGTTAGAGAAGGACCAGACTCGTGGTAACATTCTGCTTTGTGGTAGATGGCAGTGCTATTTTGGTTGTTTCCAAAGGCAGCCTCTCTAAGGCTATATTTGAGAGGTAAATGAAATAGTCCAGACCAGAAAGGTTTGGCACCAATCGCTTTGTGAGAAATACAGAAGGAGAAGGTTAAGTATAAGAAATTTTGGTTAGGTAGCTATCATTTTAACTGAAATTGTAACTTGATAAATATCAGTAAAGAAGGCAGTGAATTAATTTGAATCTGCAGCCTATATAATTATCACTTCTGTTTTACTTCTCTTTGTGATATTTCACCCCCAATCCATTTTCCTACAATTACGGGTTGTTTTAGACTCCACTGATGGAAATGAGGTTCTACATTTCACCTTTGACTTGTCAAAACAAAGGAAGTGATATTTAGCAATTATCAGTCATTTTTTAATCTAGATTTTTAGCAATCTATTATGCAAATAGCATAGACCACAAGTTCCAATTTTTTTGTGCTGTGAACTGGAGAGAGTTTCTAACGCAGGAAGTGGGAAGGTAGATGACCCATGCTGCAGTGGGCACAGCAACTTATGTTTACAGTAACTGAAAAATGAGAAGGAAACTTACAAGGTGTGATTTGACAATCGACCACCCTGGTGCAGTGAGTTCTTATAAATGAGGGACCATTACTTCCCCTGCTCACACTCACTCAGTTTTAGACAGGCATGAAGATAGAAATTAGACATCTGTAACAATTGAGGACCATAGGGAACCCCTCGTGGAAAACGCAGTCTCATCATGGACAGTCCTTTCTGTTTAAGTTACTGCTGCAGGCTTTTAATTTTCCAAATTATAATGATAATACCATCAAAAGAGACTTTCTTAAAGAACAGGTCATTACTTGGTTTTCTGTTCTTTCACATCAGACTTGTAGTTATCAAGTTGTGCTGAGAACATTTCACCAAATAGGAATGAAAAGAGGAAGTGGTAGAAATTAAGAAACTGACCAATAGTACCTTGACTACGTATAATAATGTGTAACAACACGTAACTTCAGTCTTACATACAATGAAACCCAAAACCTCTAAGTTTACTTTGCTTCCTTTCCATCATAACTTTGAAAGAGGACCAACAATACGAGAGCACTTGACTAAAGGAAGTTTTCCCCTCCATCTCATTGGTTTTCCAGGAGAAAGTCTTAATTGGCAAAATATCTAGTTCTGCTTAGAGCAGCCTTAAAATGTCTTCATTTCAGTAACAGAAAGTGCACAGCAATATGGTCTGAGTGAAGAAGAATGTAGTTCAATGACATGAGTTCATCTTCCTCCAATTCAAAGGATTAAGATCTTTCAAATGCTTAATTCTATTATTAGACCATATGTAGGCCAGGGACGAGGAGATTTATGGTGCCTGGTTTCCTTAATCTCTCATGTTTAGTAAAATACTTAAAAATGCCAAGGCATTTAATCATCGTATATTGACTTAAGCCTCAGAGTGTTCTTCTAAGAGGGCTTTAGTTCAAAATGTCTACATTAAGCACAGGTCTAGACTGAGTAGCGTGTTTGGCTGAGAAAATCAAGTTCATGGGTGTCAATCTTTACCTCTGACATTCAAAAGCCCATTTCCTATCTCCACCCAAAGTTTTTCCAAACTGTGCTGAACAAGCAATAGATACATGCAAGAAGCATGTTTTAATCTATCAGGTATATTTGAAATGTAATTCAACCCCACCAAAATCTTTTAATCTGATACTTTATTATTAAATGTTATTTAATAATGAAATATGAATGCTCCAAAAATGTTTTTAAAATTAAAGTGAATTATTTTCTTCTACGAGAGTCTGTCTTAAGTTTTTGTAGATGACTTAACAGTATTTTCTAAAAATTTAAACCAGAGTGGAAATACTGATGCTTTCTACATTCTGCAACATGTTCAACAGCAATAACAGCACAGCAAAATGGCTATGAATGTGTGGTATTGAAAATATGGGGCATGAAAAATACAGCACCTGATGTGCGCCTACCAGAGTTTGAAGGCTGCCTCTGTTGCCTGAGATCTCTGAGCCCTGTGACAAGTTCCTCAGTCCCTGAGTGTGTTTCCTCCCAAAATTCTATGTTTCTGTAAAGATGAAATGGTACAGTAGATGTGAATCACTTAGCTCAACTTTTTAAAATTTTATTTTGTTATTAAATTTATTGGGGTGACATTGGTTAATAAAATTATATAGGCTCCAAGTGTACAATTCTGTAATACATGTTCTATGTGTTGCATTGTGTGCTCACCACCCAGAGTCCGTTCTCCTTCCACCCCATATATTTGACCCCCTCCCTGCTTTCCCTCTGGTAACCAGTAAACTATCATCTGAATCTCTGAGTCATTTTGACACACAGGAGGCACTTGATACCTCTAGTCAGTCTTTCTCTAAATTACCTGAGACACTGCACTACCACGTTTTTTTTAAAGACTAAGCTTATAATCCTTGATATGTATGCTTTGCTGTGGGTGAATAAGGCACCAAACAACTATCCATGCTTCTCCTGAACCTGTTCATCCAAAAGAACTGAAATCAGGATCTCAAAGAGATATTAGCACTGCCATGCTCATCGCAGCTTTAGTCACTATCACCAAGATACCGAAACAACCGAAATGTCCATCAGTGGAAGAATGGATAATGAACTGTGTATATGCATGCAATGAAATATTATTGTGCCTTAAAAGAAAGAAGAAAATCTTGTACTCTGTGCAACATAGATAAAACTTTAAGAGATTAAGCTAAGTGGAATTATCCAATCATGGAAGGGCAGATACTACATGATCCCACTTCCATGGAGTATCTGAAATACTCAATGAAGCGAAGAGTACAAGGATGGTTGTCAAGAGCTGGAGATAAGGGAAAATGAAGAATTGTTAGTCAACATGTATAAGATTTCAGTCACGCAAGATGAATAAGTTCTAGACATCTGCTGTACACTACTGTGCCTACAGATAACAATACTGTATTGTACACTTAAAAATCTGCTAAGAGGGCACATCTCATGTTAAGTGCTCTTACAAGAACCTCAAAAGAGAAAGAAATTTAGTATGTTCTATGATATGGAAAAATCCTGGTATTTTCTTAAAAATGTTGTGCACTTATCTAAAGGCAAAATGTAAAACTAAAGTTTAGAAGTCTGTTTCTTCAGGGTTTCATATCCTGAAGTATTTAGCCATTACCTAATAGAATTATTTTATTTTATACGTGAGGCGATACGAGGGGTCTTGCCAAGGTCGCACATTGGTGAGTGATTTCGTAACAGGAAGCTCTCTCCTGACTGCCACCCCAGCTAGAAAGATCAGCTTGGAAAGGAAAGACATTTGCATAGCAGGCGATCAGATTCAGCCTCCCCTATACAAGGAGCGCTGTTCAAATGACCCAAGATCAGATACATTTTCAGCCGGTTTTGGCACCTGTCCGTTCTGAAATCTGTACCACTGGATACACAGTGAGTTGTGCAGAGCTGGTTCCTATTCTCCTTGCTGAGTTTTTCATCTGTTGGAGAACAGAAGGGAAGAGACCTGGTACAAAATGAAGACTTCAAATAGGTTTCTGGATTCAAATCTGAGTCCCAATTCAGTTAGTTGTTTTCATAAATAGACAGAGCAATGTTCCCTTGCCCCATTCCCATGTTTACTAGGGTATAACATTGTTACACTTGGTTGCATCAGAGAATATGGGAAGAGTTCTAGAAACCGACCCTACCACATGATCTCGGAAGACCTGGCTCTGTTGCCAAAGAGCTTACCAGCTCTGATAAAGAATGGCCTGCCACTAACCACTGCAGAAAACTGAACCCATCACTCGATTGAGACGGGAAGGTTTTGATTATGTTTCAGTGAATGCATATATGAATATATATGAATACATCAACTGCAACATCATATCCTCTTTTTCTTTTTAGTATTCCCATGGAAAGTATTGGTTTCAGGAATGCTTGGTATAAGCAGAAGCATCTCTCACTTCACGTAGTACCTTGGAAACATTTGGCAGGGAGGTGGGATTTGTCTTGGCACCCTCCCTCCTTTTTCGGTGCCTCCCTTTCCCCTTCCTGGGCATTTCATTCCACACCCCATCAGGTTTTAATCTGGCTTTCATTTTTCAAGTACTTCCCTTTAGGTGTTTGTGATAATGGCATAAAGTATTCTGACTTCAGAGGTATTAGTACAGAGGTTTTAGCATTTTACTGTGGAGCTCAGAAACCTCGAAAGCCTTCAGAAAAGAAATTATTTGATGACCCTGCGACAGACTGGTGGGGGAAGCCTACGGGTAGGCAGCCTTTGAAGGTTGCGGGTTCCCACCAGGTCAAAACTCTTGATCTGTCTTCCTGAGTTTGGCCCTGGCTTCATACAACGGCTGCTAAAATATCGGGGTGGGGGTGGGTGCAGTGAATGAGACTCCACAAAGGAATGGAGGAGACGCTATTGGAACAGAAAAGAGCAAAAAGAGAAGAGCAGAACAAGAGATAGCCTTGTTTAGAAAACAAAACTAAAATACCCAGAATTATTTCCCCACACTTAAGTCCATGTTGTTTCTTCACAGTTTCTTCCTTTCTTATCCGTCCTTTCTCTCTCTCTTCCCTTCCCCTTCCGTTTTTTCCTCCCTCCCTTCCTCCCTCCCTCCCTCCCTCCCTCCCTCCCTCTTTCCCTCCCTCCCTCCCTCCCTCTCTCCTTTCCGTCCATCCTCCCACCTTTCTCTCTGTCTGTCTGTCTGTCTCTTTTCCATTTGGTCCATGGAGGTCCTTCATGGTCTTGAAAAGAGTGATTTCCATGGAATAAGGAAGTAAAAACCCAAATCAGAGTGCACTGTGGCAATAAGGTAACAAGAAGGACTCCAAGTCACTGCATTATCATGGTTTGAAATACTCACTCTGCTATCAACAGCTTGACCTTTATAGTCATCAGCCATAGTGTCACGTAACTGTCAGCAATCTGTGGTCTTTGGTATTCACAAAAAATGAACCTCTGTAGTTAGACTTGATGAAAAAATCAGAGTGCTCTTTTCATCCTTGGAAATCATGGCTCTTAAGAGCTACTGTGAGGTCTGCAAGTATAATTTCTCACTTGAAGTTAAAGAGAATTTTTCTTTCCTGTCTCCACTCATCCCACCTTGTCCAACATGGTAATGATCTATCAGAGAAACAAAGCTGAGACTGCATCAGCCTGGCAAAAATGGAACTGAGAACAAGCTCCAAGGAAATGCTAAACATGGAAGAATGGGATTCTAGCTAGAAAGTCTTGGATTTTAATATGCTCCATGTCAAAATGGAAACATTTTTGTGACTTGGACATCAGAGGGACAAGTATGTTAAAGGGATAAATGTATGGATGCTGGCAGTCAGGGTCTCAAATGAAGAACTAAAATGAGGAATTTATGATCAGGAAAGAGAAATTGGGGTTTGTTTGCATTGAATTTTTAATCTTAAAAATGGCTAGCCATACAAAACAATGGAAGTGGTCTTAATGTTCTCTGAATTGTAAAACTTCTGCACTGCCTGAGGGAGGCCCCGGGGACAACAGGGAATACTTCTATTTCTGGTGTTAATTGTGTTATAGAACAGGATGGCTGGATTTCAACGAATGATTACCAACCCTGTTTATTAATTGTTGATTCTGCTGTTGTTTCAAACTTTCCTAAGCTGCTTGCTTTAAAGGCACATGGAATACTTAACATTTGGCCCAGTACAGGGGTGATGGTTCTTTAATTAAATTTTGTTAATATTTTGAAAGTAATTTTCCAAAGTTAAAACTTCTGTGAAATAACTTGTTTCTACCCAGTTTTAAACTTTCATCATTTCTCATCATCTACTTGGTCTGGAAAATGGGGCAGCCTTGAGCTTTAAGGTTACAGTCAGTAGGTAAAGTGATACTCACTGGTTTGTTTCAATGTCAGATAGAAAGCTGTGGACATTTGTGGAGCTTTGCTATGTCTTGGGCTTCAACATTATTTTTCATAGAAAGCTCTAATGAAAAATAGAAGTCACTGTAAGAATGGAACGTGACCTGAATCATCGAAAGGAACTCACTGGGTGTCCCTAGTTTCAGAAAGCACATTCTGTTCTTTACCTTTTAATTATCTTGCCCTCTTCCGTTTTAATTGCTGTAAGTCACTTGATTCATTAAACATTCACAAATGCTTCTACATTTTCTGTAAATAGCAGCTGCAGAGAAGTGCTTTCTAAGAGAAGAGACATTACTCATTTTCTCAAGGGAAAAATAACAACTACTCATTAAACCGTGACATCAAATCTAGGCCGTCAGTAGCATTATTAAAAGCCGTTGGATGCTTCTTGGTGACTCTCATTTCTATTATTACTGCAATTATGTTTCATTCTCAACTGAATTGTAGTTGCAAAATATTTTTGGAATCTTCCATGACATATGTACATACATACATAATTAATAAATGCGTGCATGAAGGAATGAATAAATGAATGAATAAGATCTTGGTAACAGGAGTTTTGATGCCATTTGGCTCTGGATTTGAGCTTAGTCTTATGAGTAAGCAAGCAAGACAGACTAGCAAACCCAGGTCAGATGAGGGCCATACATCCAAAAGTATGTTCTAGTGAAATGCCAAAGGGAAGCCTTCCTTAATTTTCTGAATTTGGATTATTAGGATGGTCCTGGTAAGTTATGGGGGTGGGGGGGGTCCTTCTTAGTAAATATTTCAGCCTAGGGACATACATGATCCAAGGGAACGATATAGAAGCTTGTGGTGAAAGTCTGATCATTTTTGTTTGTAGCGTTTCTTGTTTGCCTTACCGAAGGGTTGTCTGAATTTCCATCTTATAGGAGTATTCTCCTTCCTTGTATATTTAAATGTGTGTTTGAAGTTTAAGTATTTGAACGTTGGATATATTTAAAATAAATTAAGAATGAAATCTTAAAAGAATGTGTGAAAACTATTTTCACATCTGGTGAGACTTGCACTACCACTTCATTTATCTGCCAGGATATTAGCTAAATATCTTAAATCCTATACTGAGGACCCCGTGAGCTTGTCAACACCAATGGGCACGTCCAACACCCACCAGGCACTCAGTGGATGTGATTTGAAGTGTCCCTTTTCCTCTCAGCTCTCATTCCTGTCCAGGGCGGAGCCCTATCCTGAAAGCCTGCCTAATGCTTACTCAGCATTTCTCCCTGGAACTATGCCCTGTATGTGTAGTTCCAGAAAGTCCCCAGGGACTGCTTCTGCCTAGAGTGTTACTTCCAAGAAATACCATCCTCCATATCACAAAACTGAGTAAGTGGTGCCTTTAGCCAGAGTGAAGATGTCCATGTGAACAGTCACTGATCAATTATAGCACTCCCGTCACAGGGCTGGGGTGCAGCCTGAGACGCTTTCCATAACACCACCCTCCAGCAGCTACCACGCATCAATTATATGTAACATAGAGTTTCCATCCTGGTTTACAGGTTCTTGTTGTGGTGTCCCACCCCCGGAATCCTACCCTTGTCATTCCAAAGCCTGAAGACAACCAAGTTTGCCACCTGCGTGATTTTGACTGCAGGTAACTCCTGCCAGCAGCAGTCTGTTGATATTCTCCCATTCCCGGGCCTTCCGGTTCCAAATTTACTTTCCTTTTCACACCAACATACGCTGAGGCCTTGTGTATAAGTTATGCAGAAGTCCCTCTGATACGTATTACTTAGATGGTTAATTGGTCACTACTTACTCAGAAATCCAAGTCCGTTTTCTTGTTGAGTACTCAAATTCTTAGCAGTCAAACTAATCATACTGTGGAAGTTCAGCAAAGGTCTGGCATGGTCATCACACAGGCCCCCAGAGACCAAGCATCTGAAAGGGGGTAGAGGTTACAATGTTATTCCCAAACCCCCCTCAGCCGGTGGGCGTGGGGTTGCTGATGTAAGCACTCACCTCTGCAGCATTGACCCCTGTCCAGCATCAGCTGCGCAAAGTTGGAGATTGCAGAAACTGATGTCACACATTACATATTGCTGTGTGAATCCTATGAGGTGCCAACCCCCAGGCTATAATTGAAATAATGAAGTTTTTGGAGTCTGATGTGAGACTTTACTACATTTGTCTATTTTTTCATATTATAGCTGGTTGAAATAATTTTGAATTTTGATTTTATTATTTGTGACATTATTATATTCTAGAGGCAGTAAAGCCACATGATTAATGGAACAAATTCTGAAGCCAGACAGCCTGGTCTCATAGTTCAGATCAAACTTATTTGCTGTGTGACTTTGGACAAGTTACTTAACCTCTCTGTGTCTTGGTTTCTGATTTGATTATTATAGTGATAGGGTTTTGTGACTGTTAAACATATTAATGCATGTAAGTGCAGAGAACATAGTAAAGTGCTAAATATATGAAGATTTCTTATTATAAAGTGGCTATCTATGCCACAATTTAAATCATTTAAAATTTAATGAATGTGACTTTTCTGAAAGTTGCTTATTACTTTTGTTATAAAAATAATAAAAAATATCCTACAGGATAGGGCTTGCATTGTTCATGGAATGTGTTCCTTTTCCTTGGACATTTTTGATTGACACTCCATAGACCTTGTAAGTCATTCAGATATACAGTTAGCTCATAATATCCTATGTAAATTTCTCCACCTTATTAGTAGTTCTGACATGGAACGCTCCCACATATTTTGTTGAATTAAATCGCTCTATTTATATTTTACTTGATGTACATTTTTATTTGTTTAAAATATAAAATGAAATTTCTTATTATTACATTTTTATCACTTAGGACCCATATTAATTTCTAGTGTTAATAACATGCTTTCTGTCTGTAAACCATTTGTTTGACAGTGTGTTGTAAAATTTTTCAAAAGAGAGATATTCTGATTCTGGCATATTTGTATCAGAAATTATCCAGTCTCTCACTTTGAAGTCAAGATAGATTTTACTTATTTCTCCTGTTCTTCATGATTCTAAAGATTTCTGACAGTTTCCTTGAGATTATTGCCTTGTATATTATAGTTTCTCTTGTTCCAGATTCTATAGATGTCGTTTATGAAAATAATTATTTAATTTTTATTTTCTAAGTTCAATGGAGGGCAAAATTTCCCCCTTTGGAGAACCAGTGCTGTACATTATGCTTGCATGAGTATAGAAATTTTCTGGAAAAATACAGAAGAAGCTACGTAATTGCTTCTCTGGAATGGGGGGAGGGGTACAGAATAACTTTAATGCTAGCTGAAGATTTTACTCAGAGTATGTATAATGTTAATGTAGTCATAAGCACATTTTAAATATAAATACACACACACATGCACACACATGTACAATGTACACACACACACACACACACACACACACACACATATTCTCAAGTCATTTCTGGTCTCCTGGTCCCCTGATGATCTCTCACAGTTTTGTAAATTTTCCTAGTTGTCCTTGGTTATATCCACTCCTCCACTTTCTTTGTAATTTCTTTTTCTTTTCAGTCTTGTTAAAGAGAACTCAATGTCGCTTGGTTGGTTTGTTTTTTGGTTCCCACATCACCCTCCATTATTGGATTGATTACTGAATGATAAATGTTTCTTTGTCTGAGATGCTCTTTTTCTCTCTGTGTCTCTTCTATTATTACTCATTACTGAGACTCTAAAGCTAGGATTATACCCATATTTTCCAAAGCTTTTATGATCAACTTTTCTGAAGTTGGCATTGCTTGTTCAGATAAGCACTGCTTCTTGCAGTTTGAGACCTTGGACAATTGAACCAAAACGCCATCTAACTGGGCACAGTGGTCCTTCCCACTGGCGACAGTCAGAAAATAGCAGTTTCTACTTAGAACAGAACCTGGCAGCTGGGGGATCCCAGAGTAGCAATCCTCATTTCTAAAAATGGTTCTGATATTCCATTTAAAACATACAGTATATTTTTATTTAGAAAATATTTATTTAGCTGTCAGAAACACTTCAGCTAATCACTACTCTTTCAAAGGGCTGGGATCTGGTTACACCCTCAGACATCATCAGAGCTCAGGGTTCTCATAAGCTGAGTATAATGAACTATAGTTGAAGAGCCCTTTATAGTTTCCCCATGTGGAATTTTCTTGTCACCTACTGTATACATAATACAAGTATCTGAACCCTTTGCATCTCCTAAGGTCCCATTCCTGCCTTGTCTGCACCCCCTTATCCTGCATGGTAAACAGACACACGCCTTCAACAAGGGGAAGCAAAGAACATCAAGGGAACTCGGGGACTCAGTTTAATCTCCTTACGTACCCAGACTGGGAGGTTTCAGCAGCTCCAGAGTCAGACATCTCTTAATGGAGGAAACTAGAAAGCCTGATAAGATAAGTGGAGGAGGTGGTAACTGATTAGCTGTGAGGGCCTGGGGAACAGACTGACCATGAGAAAATCAATAGCATTTTCTTTTTTGCTTGCCTTTTTTTTTTTTTTTTCTGTTTCTAAAGCAAGTGGCATCCAAGAGATAGTCAGAATCAAAGCTGAATCAGTAGTTGAGGAAGAGAAACCTAGGTTAAGGGGGATTCTTAATTGAGTAGGCATGGTCAGGTGAGGACCTGGTGAATCTTTTGGTGTTTTTCTTTGCCTTCTTTCCTCCTCTCCTCAGTGTTTACTTCATCCCAGA
Organism: Lyroderma lyra; assembly: GCA_004026885.1. Lineage (NCBI taxonomy): Eukaryota > Metazoa > Chordata > Mammalia > Chiroptera > Megadermatidae > Lyroderma > Lyroderma lyra. The sequence goes on along the minus strand of PVJL010001242.1, from coordinate 182,224 downwards.
AAGCATGTTTTCCAGAATTGAGTGGTTCCACCTGGAATCATTATACATACACGTATATATGGTAACATGGCATTATGTACTATTCCCTATATGATTATATGCATATCTCATTACTTTTTGGCTCTTGTATACTTTGTGTTTGAGAATTCATTTTACTCAGTGTTGTTCAAGGATTACTAATTCATATGTTTGTTCCAATCCTCTTTCTTTTCTCCTCTCCTGCCATCTGATGTCTCTCACCGAGTTGTCTTTGCCCTCCACTGTAAACCCTCTGTTCTACCAACATGTGTGTGCATATGTGCGTACATACGCCACAGCCAGTACAGAATTTTGCAGACATAATGTATGCTTAAAACATTTATGACCTACAGTGAGAAAATAATAATAAAGATGAAAATCCTGGACATGGGGCGTCATGAAATCCTATGGGATGGATCACTTGATGCTCCTTATCCAAGAACTATTTCAAACTCATCAACTATGTCACACAGGAAATTTTCTACAAATCTAACACCTAGATTGGAGTAAGAAGGGGCAATTTATTCACTTATATTAATAATTATGTGAGAGCATGGAAATAAAACATAAATTTGGCTCTCATGGAAAATGAAGAACTATGGAGACATAGGTCTAGAAAGGACTTTATAGCTTGTTAAATCTAACCCTTTCTTTTAAGGTCAGGCAGATTATCATTTTGCATGTGGGCATTAATTTGCTGAATACTGTGGTCATTATTATTCTGTAATTTCCAGAAAAAAGTGAGTCACCATCTCAGCAGAGAAATTGTTATTATTTACATTTGTCTTCACTGAAGAATTGTTGACCTCTCCTATGTTTTGGTGCAATGGGCCAGTCGATGTCAAAGCTTTACAAAAAGGAACTCTTCGGCATTTGCAAAACTTGTTTTCTGTGAAACTCCAGTTATGCTCAAACTAAGCTTGTTTTAAACTGGTGAATGAAGAGACGCTGTCTAGATCCTTTCTCAACTCAGCATTCCTCCCAGTGGGACTAGCTTGTTCCAATGCTTGGGAAAAAAACTCTTTTCTTCTGTGTTTCAGAGAAATACTAAGTAAGTTGACTGGAGCTATTTGTAATGAAACTAGTAATCGGAGTAGTTTATCTAGTTTCTTCTGCCTATATTGGCTACTTTGAAGTATTATATAACTTTCTGCTGATCTGAAAGAGTGATACAAAGGGAAATGTTGGCTAGCCAATGTTAATATTTGCTCAGAACAGTGAGTCATATAAACTGGGATTTCCTTTTTGGGCTGCTCGTTACTGGCATATTGTCTGAATCTTAGCATAATTTGATGCAGTAATCTTTGTTGAACATGTGGTAGAATGCCTTGTGCAGGTTAATGAGAGGCCTCTGTTTGTCTTGAAATACCTGTTGAAGAGTTTACTTGGTTGCACTTGGAGGAATAAGTAGTCTAATCAATGGTTATCTGGTGAGGCTGCCTCCTTTGCTTTTGCTTCCTTCTCCATGACATGTATCCACACATTGGCATGTCAGCAATTTGTCCAAGAAATAGTTATTTGCCTTTTCTCATCTATTGCCCACCTAACGCAGAAGGAAGTTCAGAAAAGGACCTTCAATTAGAAAAGGCATAGGTGCTAACAGAATCGAGCCTAGAATAATCTACCATGTACAAAATAAAAAATTGATCCTTTCCTTTCCTGGAGGCAAAACATGATCCATGTGTATCCTGTTTCCTTGGGCTTAACATTGCATGATCTCAAGAGTTTCTTTGGGTTCTAAAAATTATAATGCACTGTATTGTCATGTCTAAAATATTTACAAGGCAAGTTACAGATAGGCAGTTTGGTCACATTACTCTCGGGACAGCTTCATATCAGTGGCTCTAGGCAGTGATACAGTGCAGTGAATAAGCACATCCCAATGGAGTCAGGCAGACCTGAACTCAAGTCTGAGCTTTGCAACTTAACTAAGATATCCATTTGGGCAACTCTCCTCATCTGTCAATCAAGGATAATGAAAGAACCTGTTTCATATGAGAATTGAAAGTGGTATTAGAGGTGAGACGCCTAAGCAAAGGACCTGACATAGAGAAAATACACCACACTCATTTGTAATTGTCATTGTATAGTTAAAAGTCAGTGTAACACTGTGGAAAACAGGATGGTGGTCCCTCAAAAAATTAAACATAGAATTACCATACCATAGAACAGTTTCGCCCCTAGATATATGTACTGAGAAGAACTGATAGCTGAGACTCAGACAGATATTTGTACACCCCTGTTCATAGAAGCATTATTCACAATAGCTAAATGTGGAAACAACACAAATGTCCATCAACAGGTGAATATATAAACAAAATGTGGTGTATTATACAGCCTGAAAGAGGAATGAAATTCTGACACATGCTACAACATGAATGAACCTTGAAGACATTATGAGTGAAACAAGCCAAGCATAAAAGGACAAATATTGTGTGGCTCCACTTACATGAGGTACCTAGAGTAGTGAAATTCATAGAAGGTAGGATAGTGGTCGTCAGGGGCTAGAGGGAGAGGAAATGGGGAGTTAGTGTTTAATGGGCACAGAGTTTCATTTTGGAAAGATGAAAAAGTTCTAGAGATGGATAATGGTGATGATTGTACAACAGTGTGAAGGTATACAGTGCCACTGAACTATCCTTTCAAAAGTGGTTAAAATGATACATTTATGTTATATATATTTTATCACAATAAAAAAATTTTTCCATCAATTTTTTAGTCATTTATAGTTAAACGAGCTTATTCTTCTAACCTAAGAGAGGTCCTTATGTATCATATTCTTCATCATGATGATTATATGAAGTTATTAATTCATTTTAATTTTTCCTTTGTCTGTAGAAGTATAATGTTGATGGGGAGAGATACCTAGGGCTGTCATAATGAAATACCAAGGACTAGGTGGCTTAAATAACAGAAATGTATTTTCTCATAGTCCTAGAGGTTGGAAGCTCAAGATCAAGCATGGTTTCTTCTAGAGCTGTAAGAGAAGGATGAATTTCCCACCTCTCCTTTTGGTTTGCAGATGGCCACCCTCTTGTCCCTTTTCATATGATTGTCCCTCTGCATGCACATGTCTGATTGCTCTCCGTGTGTCCTAATCTCCACTTCCTTATAAAGACACCAGTAATATTAGATTGTGGCCCACTTTAATGCCCATAATCACTTGACTTAATCACCTCTTTAGAGGTCTCATCTCCAGATATAGTCACATTTTGAAGTATTGGAGTTTCAGGCTTTGTTGACCTTCAACAAGTAGCCAAATATTTCAGCAGCAAAATGAATTTATTCAGAAAGAAAAATAATAATAATAATAATAATTAAAATTTGGGCATGTAGTCTAAGGGTGCACCATTAGAACATTAGAACAAAGGAGAGGACCTCTCTTTTATGAAGTTGGGAGGAGCTGTTGTAAACGAAGCATCTGTTGGAGGAAACTGAAAGTTGGAAGTATAGTGAGTTTCTATTGGCTGAGTCCTGGCAGCTTTCCTTTGGCTGAGCACTTACTGGGCAAGGAGGAATCTGTTGTTCCTCCTATTGAGGTAGTATCACTCACAGTCGCAGTGATGCAAGGTACCCTTCATCCTTTTGGGGTCAGTAGTGTGCCTTGAGTGACATATGGGTGACAGTTCTCTCTTCTAGCCTCTGGACTCCATTTTAAATGGGGTTTCTGTGTATTAATTTTTGCAGCTTCATCATATCATTTTTTGGGACTCAGACATAATTCAGCCCATCGCATTGGGCAGCAAAAAGAAGATATGTTTTATTATAACTTCTGATGAAAAAGTCAATCTAATTGTTTGGTTCTGTACATTGATTTATTTATTTTTTTCAATAACTTACAGGGAATTGACTGTGTCCCAGGCATTCTTCCAGTGGCAGGAACCACAGCAATGAACAAGGCAAGATCTTTGAATGTTTAGAAAGGCAGGGACATGTAATCAACCAATAAATCTATGAACAAAAATAGAATTTTATGTAGGAATACATGGTATGAAAACAACTAATGAAGGGTCAAATGCTGATGGTGGAATGCGGGGAGAGCGATCATTAGATAATGCAATCTAGGAAGGTCTCTCTGAAAGAGTGATATTTTTGCAGATGTTAACAAAAGAAAGGAGGATTCGGATTTGCAAATATCTAAAGGAAGAACATTCCAGAGTCAAGGAACAGCAAGAGGAAAGTCCCCAAGGAAAGAATAACCTTGACATGTTCACAGAATGGGAAGACTGGTGTGATTGAAACAGGCAGTAAAAGGGGAAAACGATTGGAGAGGAGTTGGGAGAGATCAACAGTGGTCTGGTTGTGTAGGACCTTGAAGGCTACAAGGTCGACCTTATTTAGATGTTATTCAAAGCATAATGGAAGACATTTGGATCTGATTCTAAATATAATGGAAGGCTTTGGAGGGCATTACAGAGGAGAGATGTGATCTAATTTATATTTTTAATAGATCACATAACTGGATTTTTGAACAAGCATGATTAGCACCAAACCCAAATGCCTTTATTCCTTATTCCCGCTGTCCCTTTAAAATTGATTCAGTGGGACTAATCTTGCCCTGGATGAACACTCTGGCCGGCCCACAACATTTCTGCTCACTCTTTCATAACGTTTGTTCCATAATGACTTTGAATTGCAGAGTTTCAGCTTCAACAGTGTGTCCAGTGCCGGGTAGCAAGCTAAATCCTGAATGTGACTTAGTGTTCACTTCTCTCCTCTCTTCCAATCAGGCTGGCACCGTATGGGACGGCTGCCTGCCTTGGGAAGGGGGCATTCAGCCCCCTCTCTCCACCCAGCACAGCCCCTCCCCACTGTTCTTGAGGATGGCTTTGCATTCTCCGGACCTAAAACGTATTTGCAGCGAACCTTTCATGAGCTTCTGTTGGGGGCCCATGTTTCCTGAATTCCGCTGACCTTGGTATTTATGTTTCTGTTCCTGTCGACCACTAGACATTGTTTCTAGGCTCCTGAGCATCTGGAAGTCTACATTTAGGCCCTTCTCTCCTGAAAGATCCTTGTCCTCCTGGCAGCTCTTTGGATAGGAGGCCAAAATATCCCTTTACCCGTCTGTTCCCAAATCCTATTCCTTTTGGACTCTTTCGTGCTCGGAATGGGTGACAGAGATTCAAGATACTTGGAACAAGTCGTCAGGGATTTCTTTTGGAAAAACTGCACGTATTTGCCTGACATTTGCTTTAGTACCTGATATTGATGTTTCAGTGAAACTGGGGCAGGGAGGGTCCATGTCTTACATTATGTCACATGAGTCCCTGACTTCACTGTGTGAAGAAGAACGCACAACATAGAAATGAGAGAGGAAGGAGTGAAGCCAGGTGGACAACAGCAGCAGTCCAGGTGACACATAATAACTGCTAAAAAGGAAGGGAGTGATGAGTAGAAGGATTTAGGGTTTTTTGAAGATAGAGCTATAAGAACATACTATGGATTTGGCAGTTGGGGATGATTAGAAATGAAGGTGTAGCCTTTGAACTTTTTGGCCCAAGTCAGTGGACAAACAGAGGTGCCCTACTCTGAGAAGTATGAGGCCATAGAATATTGCATTTAGGGTGTTGATAAGGGTGTATAAAAAGGAAGACTTGTGAGTGAATTATTCTATGTATTTTAAGTTTTAGAGTTAGATTTATGAGTCTGGAGTTCAGGGAGGGTTCAGGACTGAAGCTATAAATTTTGAACTCATCAGCAAAAGGAATATAGGATTGGATGGGATTGGATGAGATTGCTTTGGGGTGACTGTGGAATCAGATGAGATTACTTGGGGGAAAAGTGAATTTAGCACAGAGTGGGTATTCTGTGGCCCAGTCCTTTGGATTCCAAAGTTTAGAGTTCAGTGCAGGGTAGAGCAGTGGGGGAAACACAGTGAGAAAGTCTGTTCAGTGAGAGTTACAGGGAGGTGTGGTATGGGGGAACCTGCCAAGTCTAGAAGGAAGAAGACAGTTGAGTGTTTTCTGGACTTGTTGAGGGGGAATTGTTGGTGATCTTGACAAGAGTAGTTTCATTGGAGTGATAGAAGCAAGAGTATGATGAGAGTGGCCTAAAGAGATTGAGAGAAAGACAGGGGAAAAGAGAGGGAGTGGGAGAGGATGGCAGTGTACACTGAGAGAGTTACAAGTTTTGTAAGGATTTTTCTCTATTTTCATCCATGTGCATGATAAAAATGTTAAATAAGACAGGTGAAGAAAAATAACTCCATGGTCTGTGAAAACTTTGCATCCATGTGACAGGAAGCATTAGCAATACTTTTTACACTCCTGGTGAAAACAAAAAGAAACTTGGAAAATTTTTCCCAATACCTTGTTGAAGGAAGACTTCTTTTGTTTTGTTCTTTTATTATTTAAAAAGTACTAATTAGTAGTGCTACATATCTATTAAAATAGTAAAAATCCAAAACACCGACAACACCAAATTTTGGAGAGGATGTGGAGCAATGAGAACTGTCATTCATTGCTGGTGGAAATGCAAAATGGTGTAGCAACATTCGAAGGCAGTTTTCCCATTTCTTGTGGAATTAAACATACTTTTACCATAGTGTCTAGCAATTGCACTCCTTGATATTGACTCAAATGAATTGAAAACCAATGTCCATATAAAAACCTGCACATGGATGTTTATGGAAGCTTTATTCTTAACTTGCAAAACTGAGAAGCACCCAAGATGCCTTTCAGTAGATACATGTACAGAGGATGCCAAAAAATGTATATGCATTATAAGAAGGAGAAAAAAATGTATTTAAATTGTAATATTCAACATATACTAATAGTAAAAGATGAATACAAGTCACATTTGAGTTTTGCAATTACACTAGGTCCTCAAAGTGGTCACCATCAGTGTCCAGACACTTCTGATTACAGCAAACTACCATTTGAGCAACATTGACCAAAGTGTCCACTTGAATCACTGCATGTGCCGTTTCAATTTCTTTCCAAAGTACCACCAGTGTAGTTGGTTTTCTATGATACACCACATCCTTTAAGGTCCCCCATAGGGTAGAAGTCAAGGGGTGTTAAGTCAGAACATGGGGGAAACTCAAACAGCGTTCTCAAATTTCAAATACCACTTCAAAATGGTCTTGCGTTCCTCGAATGACAACCGTGCTTCTGCCATTTTCTTTGTTCTGCCTGTCACATGATGACACTAGCATTCATTTGATTAATGCCATCTTTTGAGTGCATGTCATACTGCACATTGCTACCATTACTTCAATTCAACTTTGAAAAGTAATACATAGATAACATCTCTTAAAATGTATATATATTTTTTGGCACCCCCGCCATAAATAATTGGGAATGTACCCTAATATCAAGAATGAACCCTAATGTAAACTATGGACTTTGTATGTTAATAGTGTGTCAGTGTAGGTTAGTCAGTTGTAAGAAATGTACCACTGTGGTGTGGATGCTTATAGTGAGGGAGGCCTCTTCTGGAGGGGTAGAGGGGATATGAGAACTCTGTATTTTCCATTCAAGTGCTATGGACCTAAAATTTCTATAAAAAATAAAATCTACTAAAAATAATTGATAGTATTTAAGTAAGTGTTTTGAGCAGATATTCAGATTTCTAAAATTTAGTTTTATTCATTTTGGCATTGCCAATTTTTAGAGGTGAAAGAGCCATGCACTGTTCCAAAAACTTCATTAAAATGATATATTTCTTTTTACTTAACCTTGGTAATTTAAGCATATAGTAAACCCTAGAGCAGAAAACCTTTTCCTTTTTAAACAACATTCTCAATAATTCCACACTGATACATAATTAGAAATATCACAATTATTTACTTAGAGATAGGGTGTTTGTCATCACTATAAATTAAAATGATATAAAGGCTTTTGAAATATGGGCAATACCATTAAACAAAAACTTATACAAAATGAAGGAATGAGTGTCATTGTAAAGGTATACAAAACTGGAATAGTTTGAAAAAAAAATTTAAAAAATCACTGTTAGAGTGGTGATTTCTTTTTCTGTGTTCAAAAACAACCTTGTTATATAGTGGATTTTTTCAATGAAATGTCATGGTCTATTGAATTTATGTGATTTTGTTTTCCTTAAGAAGTGATCTCAGCCATTTTCTGGTTAAAAAGGTGTTCAGTGCTATGAAAAATTTGAATTATCTGTAAATTTTCATAGATGACTCATAATGCAGTAGGCACGTAGCCCTCTTTGTTGCTCCTCACACCAGCTTCTCTAACATGAACTGTTTTCTAATTGATCCTATACATTTCTATAGAACATAGAAATTATGATGTAACTTTTGTACTTAGTGACTCAAAGATTGGTTTAAACAGTGTATTCAAGTATATAATTCCAAACAGAACCTATAAAACATTGCAAGGTGTGTTTCCTTCTAGAAATGAAGTATATAACCAAAGTATTTTGGGAAATCCATTTTTGAAAGCCAAAAGAAAAGGACTCTGCAGGTGAAATTCCAAGTCCTAATTGTGTTATCCCAAACCCTTATCATCCACGTCCCATCTACCTCTCCCAGGAGTACTTGCTTCTATTCCCTTCATTTTCTCTGTTCCAGCTATGCTGATACACTTTGCTGTCTTCAAACACGTCTCATTTCTTCTCCTCAAGGCCTCAATGCTGTTCTGTCTTTTTTAGAAGATTCCCTGGCTAGCCACAGTGTCAACCAATACACATTCAGTGTTCCACCTTTGGGTAAAACCCAACTTCTTAAGTAAGTTTTCCCAGACACCATTGTAGTCAATTAATTAGCTATCACTTTTAATACCTGTTGTTAGATTTAAGCTTTCTGCAGGCTGGTCTTCTGGCATTTTGTGTAGCACTGCATTCCCAGTGCCTCCCACAATGCCTGGTATGTAGTAAGTGCTCACAAATACTTATTGTATGAATAGCCAGCAGTGGTCACTCATAAGTGCTGCCTGGAGAGTCATACAAGGAGCACTGATCTGACCACCGTTGTTTTCCATTATTTATGAACAGAATTGTAGCTGTTCTCAATCACACATGCATGGAAAATTATAGTAATTTTCTTAGCACTTAGTATTTGAGGTCAATATGTATGCATTATACTCACACTTTTCCAAAACTCCTCTTTTGAAAAATTATTTTCCAGCTAGAATATTATGAATTGACTTATTGCTGAATCTCATAAAAATAATTTATCTATTTTGGAGTTCAACTTATAAAAGTTTCTGGAATCCAACAGATTTTAGCAATTTCTTGAATCCTACAGACGTCTTGCTTAACAACAACAACAACAACAAAACAAAACAAAACAAAAACGAAAAAAGGTTACACCACTGTATGCTATGCTCCCTGTTCCCAGGAGTAGGTTTCAGGGAAGTCTGGATTTAGCGCTTATTAAAGTGAGAGGCTGAGCGTAGTGGTTTGATTTAGGATTAGAAAAGGGAGCTGGGCTAAAAGTTTAGGTCCAAGGCTGTGCCAAGAGCCCTTCCTCCTGTCACTCTCACACTGACGGCAAGTGGCAGAACAGCGTGCCCAGTGCCTCGGTTTCTGTCTTCTCCCCTCATGAGGCACATGGAAGCTCAGACCCGAAGTTCCCTTCAGGAGGAAGGCCGTGTGCACATGCTGTGCCAAATAAGGGACTCTTGAAAAGATGGATATGTTTACGATCTGAATCCTTCGTTCTCTCTTTCCATGACTCAAACCTTCTGAAACTACCAACGGCAAACCTTTAATTTTTAAAAATCCAAACTGTGGGGCAGAGTACACCCACCTATTAAACACATAAACTGAGTAGCCACAGACATAGACATGTCGTTATGCAAACAAACTGACGTGTGAAGTCTGACACCACTCCATGTAACCAAGACGATTGCCCCCCTGAAAAGGACCCAAAACAGTATCTGTTAAGGAAAATATTGCACTAATTGTTTTTCATTACACCAATAGTTACTTGCCAGAGATAAAACATTTTCTCACAGTTTAAAAACCATATTCAGGGAGAATGCTTAAAAGAGTATTGATAGCTCATCTCCTGGTACTGTGGGACGAAGCTATCCAAGGATGCCAGATCTAAACCACACTCAGCAGAGGCTGGCACTCTGTAGCTGTAGTGGGGACCTGGATCGTGGGAGGCTCCTACTCCCTGCCTCTGCATGACTGTGGAGGTAGGAGAAAGGGTCCACAGAGAATTTGACACCAGAACACATGGTACATTATTCCCAACTGAGGAGTGGGAGAGGGGTTACAGACTAGGTGCTGAGGGCTGATCAGGTCTGCTGCCTGTGTTCATAAATAAAGTTTTATTAGTGCACTACCACACTCACCTATTTACGAACTGTCTGTGCCTATTTCTGCATTATAGTGTCAGAGTTGAGTAACTGTAACAAAGACTACATGGCCTTCAAAGTCAATTTTTGTTTTTTACCTGGACCTTTACAGGTGTGGTGAGTGTTTCAAATGATGATCTCAGGTCATTGAATCCTAGTTTCCTTGTTAAGTGGGAAAAGATGTGATAGCTCACAGGAAGTGGAGTAGTGACGAGGAAGCTGTTCAAAATGTGTTAAAGTGAGAAGCACAGGGATGGAGATGGTGGCAATCACTCCAGTAACTCCAAAAATTGTCCTGCAGGTCACTTCTGGTATAGGTAGGAGTCAACAAAAAGTCTCAGATAGTTGAGGTATAGAGTATGAATCGTGAGAAAGTGAGACAAGGTTAAATAAATAGGTTAGTGAGTGAGGATAGCTTCATCCCATCCATTTGTGGGGCTGCTCTTTTAGTCCCAGACTATGGCTGTTCACCAGCCAATCAAGATTTATCTCCATTACCATAGTAACAAGCTGGGGCCATGACTTACTAAAGTTATTCTAATTCCCAGCTACACGTATCATGGGTATCTTGTCTTTTATAATTTCTCCATTTAGGGATTGCCTGGGGTTTTACATAGTAGTCTAGAAGTTATTTCTGGCTATGTTATGTACGTATGCATGCATGCATGCTTGTATCTATCTATTTACCTACCTATACAAAGCATTTTTTTAATAGTCTATATTTACTCCATTAATATATTTTGGATATCTACCATCTTTTTTTTATGTGGGTGGTTCCCTGTCTGGGAATCGAACCCAGGTCACAGTGTTGACAGTGCTGAAGCCTAGCCACTACACCACCAGGGAACTCCCTCTAACATCTTAATTTTCTATGTAATTTGTGTTTCTCCACAGAAACAATATGGTTTCATAGAAAATTTTTCTAGGTACTGAGACAGTTTGGTGATTATAATTCACCAAGATACTTAAAAATGTTTTTAATATTTTTAAGTGGGTGGATCAAAGTCTTATTATTGAGTACTCATGAAGGATAGTCAAAAGTGGTAAAAATGAGGCTGCCAATTACTGATTACTGGTCAATTATTAGCTTTTCTTCATCTCACTTTCCCCACGTGTAAAATAAAAATGCAGTACCTAACTCAGTACTGGTATAGCAAATAAGTGAGATAATTCAAGTAGCATGCTTGGAACATACTAAGTTAGCTATTTTTATTGTAATTATCAGGTCACTTTCACAACTCTATAAAGTTTAGCCGTACAACAAGAAAAGGACATCAGGATATTTGCCACATAATTGTGCGTCAGTCTAAATGGAACATTTCCCACCAAAAGTGAAAATAGCCCAGTCTGGCATTTCTCTAGGTTGAGAAGGAAAAAACAATCATTTGTCAAAGACACTATTTTATGAGGATTTAACTGGGCACAAATTGAATTTGTGGCTTGGCCAAGGAGAGAAATATTTTCAAAACATCTCAAAGATGGCAGTGATAGTCACTTTGCCACTGGTAACATTTTAAAAATTGATAACATTAAAAAAATTAGTAACATTTATGTTGCCACATATTTTTGAGAAAATGGTAAATATTTAAGAGATAATAAGCCCACTTTCCCAGTCTATGTATTTCTCTTTCTGAATATTTAGAAGCATGTTAACTCCTTCACAGAGCCATGTGAGAAATTCTTTCTTTACAAAAATTAAATGGCACACATCAGTAACACTGATTTTTAATTTTGCTTCAGGTTTGAAGCCTGAATGATCCTCCCAAATGCTTCACTCCAATGTTATATCAAGTTTGTCTCTAAATAAAATGGTCTTCCTGTGAAAACAGCATATCCAGTAAAGTTCAAGAATTAATATGAGCACTTTCTTTCTTTGATTTATTTCATAAATTAAGTTGGTGTGAGAAAAAAATATGGTCCTTTAAAAAAAGATTTGTTGCTATTTCTCTTATTAGTGAAATGCATATAACTTGGGCCAGAATTAAACAAAACCTTATAATCATTCTAGTCAAGTTCAAATGAAGGTTGCTCATGAGAGTGACGTCTAAGGTGGATCTTAATTTACCAGAACTGGTTTCCCCAGGCCTTTTGTTCTCATGGTATTTAGTGTATCGTTAATACACACTGATTGGACAGCATAATATTTTTAAATAATCCATCACACTCATGGGCACCAGGATATAATTGAAATGCATAGGGCACTTCCTAGTAAAAACAAAAGATGTTTTGTACAGAACACATCTGACTACATGTCAATTTTGATATTCATCCAACTAGATCCAACAACATTGCTTAATTTCTACTAAACATTTGAAGACTATTATTTTTCCCTTTTTAAAAAAAGCATAAAATAAAGCTTTATATTTAAATATATAAGTAATGGTGACTGTGATGGTTCTGCCTCTTCTGGAAAGAGAAGGCATCCTATATGCTATGAGAGAATTCTCCAAGTATATACCAGGGACTCATGTCAATAATCACTGGATAGTGAGATTGTGCTATTACTCTTCATGAGTCTCTTGGAATTTCCCAGTTAATGTTCAAATTCAATATGTATTTTTTCTGTGCTATTTGTTTTTTGTTATGAAAATTCTATCATCATTAAATGGAAATAAATTAGATTTATGTGGGATTTCTCCGAAGCTGCTTATTACAAATTTTGGTTTATACAAAATGGAAACCAATAAAAAACAACAGCAACACTGGTTTGGTTGTTTTATGTCTATATAACTGTAGCAGTAACAAAACTATCTGTCAAAACTTTTTTTCTTTAAAAGATATAGTAAAAAAGTCAAAAGCTTTGAAATATTTGAAGACCCCCGAAAACATTTTTTAAATTTAAAAAATGACCTATTTGGAAAGTAGTTTGACAGTTTCTTTAAAAGTTAAATATAAATTTATAAATGTACCATATGCATTTCCACTCTTGGGTATCAAGCAGTTCCACTCTTAGGTAGATACAAGAGAAGAGAAAATATATGTTCATACAAAGACTTGTACATGGAAATGCATAGCAGCATTATTCAAAATAGCCCCAAACTAGAAAGAGTCAATTGTCAATAAACCATGGACATATACATATCGTGGGATACTATTCAATAGTAAAAAAGAAACAACTACTGATACATGCTAACAACAAAGGGGAACCTCAGCATTAGTATGCTAAATAAAAAGAGCTCTAAGATTAGGAACAAAATAAGCATGCCCACTCTTGCCACTTCTAGTAATATAACACTGAAAATCCTAGCCAGAGCAACTAGGCAAGAAAAAGAAATAAAAGGCATCTAAATAGAAAAGGAAGAAGTAGAATTATCTCTTTTTGCAGATAACACGATCTTATACCTAAAAAACTTTACAGATTCCAACAAAAGACAAAAAACAAAAATCAGCTGTTAGAATTGATAAAGGAATTCAGTGAATTTATAGGGTACAAAATTAACATGCAAAAATCAGTTGCATTTCTAAGCACTAACAATGAACTATCTGAAAAAGAAATTAACGAAACAATCTCATTTATAATAGTATCAAAAAGAATAAAATATTTAGGAATAAATTTAATCAAGGTGATGAAAGATATGTACACTGAAAATTATAAAACATTGATAAAAGATACTGAAGAATACACAAATAAATGGAAGAATATCCCATGTTTGTGAATTAAAAGAATTGATATTGTTAAAATGCCTGTACTATAGATATTTTATAAGTGAACTATAGATTCAATAGAATCTCTGACAAAATTGGCACTTTTCATGGAAATAGAAAAAATATCTTAAAATTTGTTTGAAACAACAAAAGACCACAAATAACTGTATCTGTCTTGAGTAAGAAGAGCAAAGCTGGAGGTATGCACATGCAATTTCAAACCATATTACAAAGCTGTAGTAATCATAACATCTTGATACTGGCATGCGAACAGACACATAGATCAATGGAACAGAATAGAGAGCCCAGAATTAAACCCAGACATATGCCATCGACTGATTTTTGACAAAGGTACCAAGATAACATAATGAGAAAAAGATAGGCTCTTCAATAAATGGGCTTGGGAGACACCCCATACTAAAGCATGAAATTAGATCCCTGTCTTTACACCACACACAAAAATAAACTAAAATGGATTAAAGACTTAAATTTAAAACCTGAAACTGTAGAACTCCTAGAAGAAAACATAGAGGGTAAGCTCCTTGACTTTGTCTTGGCAATGATTTTTTTTTTTATTTGACACCAAAAACAGAAGCAATAAAAGCAAAAATAGGCAAGTGGGACTACATCAAAATAAAAAGCGAAGTAAACAATAAACAAAATGAAAAGGCAACCCATGGAATGAGTGAAAGCATTTGCAAATCACATATCTGATAAAGGTTAATATCCTAAATATATGAAATATGCTTAGAACTCAATAGCAAAAACAAACCAACCAAAAACCAAATAACCCAATTCAAAATTGGAAGAGACTTGCATAGGCATTTTTCTCAAAGAAGACATGCAAATGGCCAACAGGTATGAGAAAAGATGCTCAGCATTACTAATCATAATGGAAATGCAAATTAAAACCATAATGAGACATCACCTCATACCTGTTAGAATTATCTATTATTATCAAAAGACCAGAGATAACAAATGCTGTCAATGATGCAGTGACGAATGAAGCATGGCTGTGTCCTAAAAGAGTTAATTCTTTATTTGGAAAAAGAGAAAACAACTAAAAGGTAGCCCAGGGATTTTTATAACTATAAAATAAGTAAAGACAAGTAAGTCCTTCGTAGTTTACAGGGTGAAGGTCAATGCCAATGGCAGGAGTAGTTCATAAAAGAAGCAAAACTTGTAAAGGAGATTCCCAATTTGTGGCACAGAAATACAGGCCAAGTGCAACCCCATGGAGGGGGAGAACCAACTCAAAGTCAAATCAAAGGTGAGAGTCAAGTACAGGTTGGCACAAGTGGAACCTATTTCACAATGACGGAGGAGAAATTAACAAAGCTCCTTCAAGTTTAATGGGAAACAGGAAGTCAAATAAAAATCAGAAATCATCAAATAAATGAGATTTATTAGATAGAGGATATGGTGGTGACCAGTCAGTGGGTGGATGAGACTCTGGAGAAAGAAAGATCAAGTAGGAATGCATTGCTGAAAGAAAGTGACAGAGTTTTTTACTCTATGGAAACAAAAAGAAGAGCTAAATCATACACATTTTTCAATTAAGAAAAGATGGGCTAGATAGTCATTATTTCCAATCAATTTGTGATTGATAAATTTCTGTACACTTTGTGAGACAGGAACCTGATAGGTAAGAAAACTGAATCATAGAATTAATGGGTTGACCCAACATTACACATAGCCGAGGCTAAAGAATGTGCCTCATGACTCCAAATCTAGGGAATTTTTTTCTGTACATGGAGTTGTAAAATCAAAGATCTCTAGGAGTCAGGTCAGCAATGTAAATGAGTGAAGTACTATAGATTAGGTAAAAGAGGAAAAGGTGATGTAAACGTGATGAAAAATGGCAACCGTGTTCGACCTGCTGGTCCAAGTCTAACAGGGCGTAGTGGAGACCGTGGGAAGTGCCTCGTCTTACAGGGAAGTCTCTAGCATGCTCCAAAATGAGAAAACCTCAACTTTCAGTGACAAAGCAAATTGCTGCAGTCGTTCTTGATTCTCTCCTTTTTCTCTGTCACTACACCGATTCCTGGACCTTCTACCTTCAAACTGTATCCTGAATTTGATCACCTCTTCAAAAAGCCTGCTTTGCCTTCAAGCCACTGTCATCGCTCTCACTTAAAATATGTGCTCCCCCATGTTGTCTCAGAGGCCACTCTGAATTCTCTAGAACTTCCCAGACTTTATTTTGCAGTTTATCAGAAGACACCTTTAAAAAAGTAAATAATGGCAGCCATAGACTGGGACAAAATGTTTTCATTAAATGAATTGAAAAAAAAAACCTGATAACCAGAATGTACTTAAAAATTCCTATAACTTTAGTATAATAAAAGGTAAACAATTCAATTAAAAATATGGGCAAAGTTTGAACCAACCCCGCATACCGAAGATATCCAATAGCCAAAATAAAAGAATATCGAAAGCATCATTAGGAAAATGCAAATTAAACCCACACCTGTCAGAAGGACAATTCATAGCTTAGGAAAAATGTTTGCAGTTCATGGGTATCACCTATTGGCTGTGTGGGAAATTGTAAATGTAGCAACTTAAAACAATCTACATTTTTATATCATCATTTCTCTGTGTTGGGAATTTGGCCATGATTTAAAATACAAACAAAACCCCAGGATTAACAGCAGAGGAGACACTCGGCAATTCAAAGGGATTTCCATAGCACCAGAAGGAAGGAAGATACCATGGCCAAAATAACCAATGACTGATGATGAGGGACAAAGGGAGGGTTAAGGGATTATTGTCCTCAAATAGAGAGTTGGTCTAATGAAGAGAGGGCTATATTCAGGGATTAGGATGCCTGAGAGTGAAATTGCTAGGTGTCCAGATGAGCCACTACTTTTTACAAAATAATGCATTTTCTTGATTACAAATGTATTAAAGATTTTGTTGCAAAACTTAAGACAGTGCAATAAAATATTACAGTACCCAAAATTTATTGCTGCCAAACATTTTGCACACATTTTGTTCCTGTATTTTCTATCAGTCAGGGTCCTGGCCATTAACAGAAGACGTGCTCTTATTAGGAAGAAAAATAAATAGATTTATTACAAACTAATTTCAAAGCTGTGACTGAATGTCAGGGACCGACAAGAGGAAAACCTGGGGCTAGCAGTGGAAGGGCTGTCGCAGAAGAGATGAGGGGAAATGAGGAAGCCAGCTGGGATGACAGTTACTTGAGGGGCGTTAAGCTTTCTGACCTCCAGGAACACAGCCCGTTGGAGATGCTTTCTCCCAGGAAGAGAATTAGGGCTGTGAATACCTCAGCTTTTCCGCTTTCTATTCCTCCATTTTTCTGTGGGCCCTTCCCATTCACCAAACCTAACCAAAAGCCACAGGAAATGGGAAGCTGTTAATGTCACCCTGTGCATTAGGGAAGTCCCCAAGACCTGAGGGTGGTCTCAGATTCAGTAATTTGCTAGAAGGACTCATTGAACTCAGCAAAGCTGTTACACTCATGGTTACAGTTTATTACAGTGAAGGATGAAGGTTGAAATTGGCAAAGGGAAGAGGTAGTAGGGCAGGGGCCCCGAGGGACCAGGCATAAGCGTCCTGGTGTCCTCTCCCAGGACAGTGTTTATTTCTCCCAGCAACAATGTGTGACAATGCACACAGGGTGTTGCCAACCAGGGAGGAGCACCAAAGCGGGGGCATCCACAGTTTTTACTGAGGGTTGGTCACTTAGGCAAAGCTGACTGTCCACATGGCTGACCTTCGTCTCCAGCACACCAAGTGGACCAAGGCCCACACCATGAACACATTGTCAGCACAGACTATCTGGTGTGGCTGAACACCCCCAGGTGAACAGTCACTCTTTTCTGGTAGGGCATGCCAGAGCTTAGAATTCATCACCCAAGAGCTAGGGGCCAAAGGCCAAACCATTCTTTTTTACTGCATAGGTTGGGCAAGCTATATCCACAAATAGCTGTAATGTACCTTCAGGAAGAAATAGAAAAACATTCTAGGAATTGAGAATTATTTACAAAGTTTCCAGCCAGGATTATTAACATGGTTGTTGCAAGGATCAAACCGATAATGTTTATCAAAACAAGTAGAAAAAATACACATCCACATGTGATAACCACCTGAGTTTATAGAATCCTTTTTGCTTCTATCCATCCTATTGTTAGAGAAAAGTTGGATACTCAAAGGAGTGTGCAGTTTTACTTGCAGAGGGCAAGCTGGGTAATCAGATGGTGAACATAACATGTTAAAGGAACAATAGAAATGATGTGAAACTGTGTCTATCTGATGACTCTTACCTATAAATTCAGTCCCAGAATTAAGCAAGCATAAGCAATTAAGCAAGCAAAACAACAAACAAAATGAGGGCTGTTTTCTGCTGTTATAATGACCGTGTGTGAGTGTGTGGTGTGTGTGAGAGATAGAGACAATTGATTACCTGAAATAATTGTTTGCACACATTTGCCACTTCGGTAATTGCATACAATCAGATACCTATAGAAAAATACTGAACGACAGGTTGAAAAGAAAAGAAATATTTCAACTGACAGAGTCCAGTAGTGCATTTCTGTTTCAAGCAGGGGAGAAAAAAACTTCAGTGTATGTGCAGATTGTTGATAGGGAAACTGTCTCATTTCTGTTGACATCTCTTGAAGAAAATTTGATTCCCCAGAGATCCCACGAGAGCAACTCATTCACTTACCCTCTCGGACAAAGTCTCAAAAGATAATAATCAAATAATCAGAATGTTAAAGGAAGTCATCAGAGGATATGACAGCTGGTTGACCTATGATTTGGACCTGAGACACTGGAGGCTCTTAGCCCCTTCCTGTTCTCAGAATGTAAGTTCTGCCCACCGTTCCTACAGTGGGAGCCATTATCAAGGACACAGCCTTGAAAGAGCTATGTGTTGTTGAAACCATCTGGACAGTATACTTGACTGAACCCAGTTAAGACCTCTATATAAACTTAGAAGATTCTGGTGAGCAGGTGTCAAGATCTGCTCAAGACAAGCCTTCTAAGTAAGTCCCCTTGCTTATTTAAACTGCCACCTACCGATTTAAATTAGTCTGCTTCTTTCTTCCTTTCTCCTTGCCTTTGTGGATGGGGGCCAGTTTCACCCAGGAAGTTCCTGAGATTGCAAAGGAAAACCCATGGCTAGAGAGAACAGATGTATGTCCCAAGACATCACCAAGTTGAAAAGTTGTTGACAGATAGTGACCAAAGATTAATAATTCAACTTCTTAAAAGCAAATGGTCAGGTCCCACAAGACCTAATTTTTTATTATGAAGCAATGCCATTGAAAGTGGGAAAGGAAACCCACAACTGATCTAGCCCATCAAACTCTAGGTTGTTCCTTTTGTTTAATCCATACTGTTATAACTCTCACTTTTCTCCATCTTCAGGTTAATGAAGTTACTGTTGCCTCCAGGATTAAGAAAACATGCTTCCTCTCATAAATCAAAGATATTCAGATAAGACAATATGTAGGATTTCCTTACAGTATGAAAAAAAAGGCCTTGCTTGGAGAGTAGAGCATTTTGACAAAATAACTTGAAATTCTTGAATTTAAATATTATTGCATCATATACTTTACATGCTTAAAATGTCTTTTATTTTAAAGGATAACATTGTAACATCAAATTTTAAACATTTAATCTCTTACAATGGGCTGGCAAGGGACCCATTGTAATAGTGCAATGTTAACTTGTTTACAATAATATTGTTTAAAAAGAAAAAAAAGACAAAAAGACACCCAAAGCTCTTTAACATCAGTTTTCCTCAGAAGCCAACAACTATAATGTAGCCTTTTGATGTTTATGTTTTATTTTGCTACTGGACTTTAGTACAATAGGGGAGATACTTTTTATTAACAGATTTTGCGAGAGTTTGTATTAGTAGGATTGTGTTCATTTCTTTTGGCGGGGGGAGGCTTGTTTGTTTTTACTTTTTTTTTTTTTTTTTTTGCTTTTATGGGTGCTTTCATGCTTGTGAGTATGCATGCGTGCTTTTAAAGAACTCTTTCAGGAGTCTTGAAAAATGGTAGAGGTTGGTGAGTTACGAAGTTAGTCCAACTAGCAGGGAAAAAAGGTGAAAATAGTTTTGGTCTTTATCAGGAATAACAGCTACAATTTTTAAAAAGTGACACTTGATTTTAACTTCTTGAAGGAGATATTTTAATCCTTAAATGATATTCTCCCCCACACACTCATCATATACATTAAAAAATAAATCTTTCTCTAAAGAAATAGATTTCTAATTTAACTAAAACACATCATTTTAATATTTCATTACATGTATCCAAATTAGTTCTAGATGAATTCTGAAAAAGTTACAAATATATTGAAGTTTTATAAATTGCTAATACTTTAAATATTATATAAATTAAACCATATTTATATTGCTAAAGCAAACTCACTCTTTTAGAATATGTATTTACAATATAAAATTTCATTTTATTTGCATATGTATTTAATTGAAGATGAATTTTGTTTTTCTCAGATTTTCTTTAAAAAGGATTGCATGAATTTATCTATAAATATACTAAGAATCCTCAAATTCAATATGATGCTTGCCAGCATGGTAAACCTAATTTTAAAAAGTGGTACACACTTCTTAAATTTGACATGCACCTTATTCTAGCCAAATGATGTATTTCTCTTGATTTATTAAATGTACAATATGTTAACCCAAATGGAAGGAGTGACTTCAAAGTCTGGAGTTTAGAACTAACATTGTATAATTTGGCTTTATTTGGTTTCTTTCCTCCTCCTTGAAATTCTCTTGTGTAATGCTGTTTCTCCTCCCTCAGTGGTAGATCAGTTGTAGTAATAGTAAGGTGTGGTGCCCTCAGTTCTGAGCTGGGCCTGGCCATGCAACTTGCTTTGGCCAATGAGATAATTGCAGTCATGACAAGGCAGAGACTTTAAATGATGCTTGGACCTTTCAACCTGTGCTCTAGCATCTCCTCCACTGACATGAGAAATTTTCTAAGAGACATATGAAACAGGAACTTCCACAACAGAGATTCCAAAAGAACCAATGGAAGATCTCTTAGGTCAGAAGAAGGCATAGTTGTAATTGAAAGAACAGCGATATACACAAGTCAGAAGATCTGGGTTTTATTTTTTAGTCATTTCTAGTTATACGTTTATTTGCAGTTTGTCACATATTTGTAGTTACATCTCTTACCAATTTGCAGTTACTTTGGAAGTTCTCTTAACCTCTTTAAATCTCTGTTTCATTTTCTGTAAGCATGGAAATAAAGTAAGCTAGCTGTTGGAAAAACTCCACTGAGATATTATTGATAATACACTTCTCCAATCTGCCAGTCATGTGTCTCTTAAATCCAGCGCACTGGGAATCATTAGGGTACAAGGCAAAAATTGAACTTTCATCAGGGAATCCAATGTAGTCTGTCTCTAAGTGCAGGCCAGGAAATCTACATTTTTACCAAGGTAGTTAGACTGTGGTCTCTGAACCACTTGTTGAGATATTCCATGTTGCTTCCCTTCTCTGCTCATTGGGAATGTGAATAAAATGTACCATTTTTTGTATGACATGGTGCTTTGGGCATCTCAAGTGACAATGTGTGAGGAGGAGGTGCTCCGTGTATAGTTTCATGACTCTTCTTGTTAAATAAACACTCGATGTCTCAGAACTCCCCTCTCCTAAGTGCATTTTGGGTCATCTAGAGTCCTACTCCTTACTGCTAAGCAGTAGAGCTTCAGGGTGTTTGTAAGCCAGGAGTTTGGGAGCTGATGGATGTGTTCTCAGTTTGATCTCAGGAGGCTACACAGGAAGGAGACTGCAGGTGCCACCCAAAAAGCACCTTATTTTTTGCCACTGGGTCTGTGATTGACCTCCTCCATACACATCATCACCTCTTGGGATGCTCGTGACCCTCACATTGCATAAAAGAACAGCATCCTGTCTATGTTTGACTCCAACCTGCCTCCTAATACCTGAGCGCGTTGTATGTCCTTTTGGAAATGGAGAAATCATACCGGACAACAAATTACTGCTTTTGAGCCCTTAACACTTCCCATCTAAGATTTCCAAGGAGGTACAGGGTTTCACTCTGGAGAAAACCAGTCAGTTTTAACTAAGCAGGTCAGGGTGCAGATAGTAAAGCAGCTCTGCAAACATGGCAACTCCGACCCCTCATGGCGTAGTTACTATAGTTATGTTGACAAAGGCCAGTCAGGACTGGGAAGCTCTTGGGTGAGGGGGCTTCCTGCCCTTTACGTTTCTTTCTTTCTTCTCTGGTCTTTCCCCTTCCCCTTTCTTGTTCTCTGTGTAACTCTTGTTTGTCTCCAACGTCATTGCCCTCGTGGCATCACTCTTTCTCCCTTTCCAGCTCCTCTATTCTCCCCTTTCTTCTTTGGAACCTGTTCTGAGTCTCTGGGCTGGCCTCTCTCTTCACTGGGTCTCTCAGACCCCCTTCCTCCTGCACCCCACCCCAACCTCCCTCTCTGAAGTCCCTACTGATTTTACAAGTCCCCTGGTAGGTCTGCAATTTATTGAAGGGTGTGGGTGGACAAGTCCACCCTCTGGTTGGGGAGGGGTGGTGGTTTCCTTCGTGGGGTTCCCCAGCCATCGCAGAAGGGGCAGACAGCTTTCTGGCTCCCATCTGTCCAATCTCAGTCATAAGGCCCTGTGCTGCTGTGGGTGTCTGAAAGCCACCTTTGGGCAAAAAGGATAATAAAAACGTTCAGTCAGACATTCGAGGCAGCGTTCCAAACTGCTGGCTGCCAATTCCCCAGTTAAGAGAGGTCTGGCTCTTAGCCTCTGAAGTTAACCCCTCTCCCTCCAGATCACCATGGAGATATTTCTACTGTGATGCCTAGAAGTGAAGTTGGGGGGTGGGCGCGGGGGGAAGGGGGGGAGAGAGAGACAGAGAGAGAGACAGAGATTGAATCACAATAAAAAGAACTTTGGGCATAATGCAAATTTCAGTGTTGCAAAGTTTTATTCCATTTGGATAACTTGGTCTTCAATAAATAAGATGTTGTGAAGAGAGGGTGGTCAGTGTGTTTGAAATAAAAACATTGAAGGGTGCGACTCAGCTTTCCCTGGCTTTTTAACAGCCATGAACAGCTTGATATTTTTGGCCTGGATATGTGTGAGAGAGGGAGAGAGCGGGGCGGGGAGGGGGAAGGGGGGCAGGAGAGAGAGAGAGAGAGAGAGAGAGAGAGAGAGAGAGAGAGAGAGAATTTTTTCTTTTTAAAAATATGAGGTATTAGGCTCGCTCCCAAAGCACATTCAGGTAAGGCTGTCTCTTAAGCCACATTACTCTATTAGGGCAATGTGTCTTATGAAAAGGTGGTGGGGAAGGAAGGAAGGAAGGAAGGAAGGAAGGAAGGAAGGAAGGAAGGAAGGAAGGAAGGAAGGAGACTCCCTTCCTATGGCACACTCACCTACATCCTGATGGCATTGCTGCTTATTGTCCTCTGTTTCTGTCACTTTCTAGCTCCTTCTACTTAGAGTGCTTACATTTAGAGTTCTCATGTCTTGCAGAAACCTCAGACATTAAACAGTTCCATTCCACTGCAAAAACCTCAGATATTAAATAATTAAAGAATCCAGGTCAAAAGAGATAGAATATGAAACAGACAGACTCAAAACTCACGTAATGCTCAATTTTCATTGTTGTCTACCTGGTGGCCTGAGTTTGAATCTTAGCTCTGCTTAATATTGTCTCTGTTATTTATTTTCCATTTCCTCACTGGTTAAAGGATAATAGCAGAACCTATTTTGACAGAGTTGTGGTGAAGACTAGATGAGATAATACCTGCAAAATCCCTCACCAAGTACCTGATGTAAATTAATGGTGAAAAGTATCTTATTGTTATTGAATATTGCTTGTTGTTACTACCATGGCTGCCATAATAACTGTTTCTAAGGCTCTTCAGGGGCCTGTTGCTATAGAATGGAGAACAGTTTCACTCCAAGACTATGCAAGGTTGTTGTTTGATATGTATCCTCCATCGTGGAAGAACCACATTTAAGACCAATCACCCTGCAACATTTTGCCAGTGTTCAAAGAAGAAATTGACTAGTCTAAAACATTTTCTGCTTTCAGTGCATCGGTGTTCGTTCTGGTTATGGGGGAAGCCCTCAAATAAGGTCTTGGTCCAATCTGAATGAAATGCATATCCCAACTTATATCTAGATAATCATTATCTATTGTGCTTGCAATAGCTAGGTTTTGGCTATCAAAAGAATCATGTCTTTGCACAAATGTAAGTCTTGAGCCCCATGAAAAGAAGACAAGGCATTAGTAATTTGAGCTGAATATATGGTGGGAATAAGAGGGACCTCTCCGTATTAAAATGTGTTATTCTCACATAGAATCCACAGAATGGCCTATGAACATTATTTTATTGTCTAGAGAATAAGAGTATGAAAGTTTCACCTCCTAACTCCTCCTTAGATAATTATGAATTTTAATGGTAATCTAGTTCATGATAATTTCTCCTTGATCTTCCATGAGCCCAGGACCCTCATGCCACACTTGCATTTCTCAAGACAGTATTTTGCTTCTTTGCTTTCTTCTGGGGCAATGTCCTTGATTTCTCTTAATTACACTTTGTCTTTTCCATTAGGCTGTTTTATAAGCAAAATAGTGTGGTGATGAAGACACCTACACATAGGTGCTACTCTGCTTTGGTTTTCATTTGTATGTGAGCAGGAACTTTCAGTAGACCTAAGACCTTGTATCTGGTGAAGAGTGGCTGTAAATGTGGAAATGCCTAACACCAGATTGAGGAACAAAAGACAAAATACATGTTTGCTGCAGACACTTCAAATTGTTCTCACATTCTTGCCAACCTCTCTAGGAACATAATATTTAACTCAAAATGTAGTTGTTGATCTTAAAGACTACATCTCCCAGCCTGCCTTGAAGCTGGGTAAGTCCATATGATGAGGTTTTCACCATTGAAATGTAAGCAGGATTTTTTTTTTCTTTTTGGCATGTGGGTAGCTCCCTAAGTGGGAATCGAACCCAGGCCACAGCGCTGACAGCACCAGCGCCTAAGCCTTAAGCCACTACACCATCAGGGAACTCCCTAGGATTTTTTTTTACTTCAAATGGCCTCAGTGTATCTTCCTTCTCTGTCTCCTCCTTTTGATGTCTGAAACGTGGATACAATGTCTGGGTCTCTAACACACATCTTAGGAGTCAAATGCACTCTCAGCATGTGTGTTTCAATTATTGTTAGTGTACAATAAACCTTTCCAAACTCAGTAACATAAAATAACAGCTATTTTATAATGCTTGAGAATTCTGGGAGTCAGGAAGTTAGACGACGCACAGTGGGGATGGTTTGTTTCAGCTTTATGAGGCTTCACAGTGAGTGGGACCTCGGCTGGGGAGCCTCCAGTGTCTGAGCGTGGGCATGACCTGAGGAGTCTTGAATCAAACGTCCACGGCACTAGGGCGATTTCAAGGCTGGGCCCAGTGGGGACAGTCAGCCACCTGCACATGGCCTGTCTGTGTGCTTGGGCTTCTCACTGTATTGGGGT
Organism: Lyroderma lyra; assembly: GCA_004026885.1. Classification (NCBI taxonomy): domain Eukaryota; kingdom Metazoa; phylum Chordata; class Mammalia; order Chiroptera; family Megadermatidae; genus Lyroderma; species Lyroderma lyra. The sequence goes on along the minus strand of PVJL010001242.1, from coordinate 156,763 downwards.
TGGATTCTAAAAGCAGGTGTCCTCAGAAAACCAGCAAAGCTGTGTGGTCCTTGCTGACTACCTTTGGAAGCCACGCAGCACCCCTTCCACTCCACTCACTGCTGACATGCCAGCCTAGGTTCAAGGGGAGGGAGGTCTTTTCCCCAGCTCCTCATTAGGGTTTAGCAAGGTCAGATGGCACACGAATACGTGGTCATGGGATCACATTGTGGCCATCATTGGAAACTCCAGTCTGCCACCAGGATGAGACAAAATAATGGGAATAGGGTCTATAGTAACTTTGTAGAGTCATTATAACTGTCCTAGAATGCCTACTCACAGACCTTGTGTGTGTGTGTGTGTGTGTGTGTGAGAGAGAGAGAGAGAGAGAGAGAGAAACAGATTTGTATCCTGTTTAAAAGATCATCTTAATTTGTGTACTATGTACTCAAGCCTAATGCTAGCTGGTACAGTGGCCAGTGACCCACCACAGTAATAGCTCGTCCATGTACAGACCAGCTTCACCATCTTCCACCAAGGACATCAGTGTAAGTTAGCAGGCACCATTCGGCATCAAATTCATTGCAGTCATCAGACTAATAGCATTCTCTTTTGCTCCATTTACTCAATTTCTTTTTTTTTTTTTTTTTATGACTGCTGTTTATCTTAGTGGAGAGCAGTGACCTCTGTGCTGAAATGGCATGATGGCATTTCCCATCCGGCGGTGTTGCCCACGGTGTACCAGCACGTTCTGATCCCAGTTTTGGAGCTGGAACAATCTAAACTTGTATAGAGAAAGCCTTCATGGGTTTTTGTTGGCATCAGAGAAGTCTAATTACACACATCCAAATACACAAGAGAGAAATGGAAGGTTTTTCCCCATTGACTCGGAAAAGTTGGTGGTTTTGACCTGCCGCACTTGAATGAGAGATCCAGGCTAATTATGGGATTGCATGTTTAAACAGTGATTTCTTTGCAGAATACTCATGGCACATTTGTAAGTTTAATTTTCTTTTGGATCTGAGCTTTTCTCGGACTTTCTGCACAGAATTCTTTCAATTTAAGAAGTTGTTTTAACTTTATTGATCGAAAATAGGATCCTTACTTATAATGCCTGTGTTCTTAGTGCACTTAAAAGATTGTTCTGAATCTATGTGTTGTGAGTATTTCTTAGTTTATTGTATCTGTTTTATTTTGTGTTCATGAAAATAATCCAGTTCTATGTTTAAATGACTTCTACTGCATCTTCCTTTTAGATTTCTTGAGGTCTGGCACCTGCTTGGCTTCTTTAACTATTTTTTTAGTATTTTGCATAGTAAATATAGGTAATAGACACTCGATATGAATGAATGAATAACTAGATCTTGTTAATATTTTTATGTCTCTTCGTATTTAAAAGTATTGTTATAGTAGATCTAGGCTACGCTTTTGTTAAACCACATTTATATAATTTAGCTCATTGCTTTCACAATGACACATATTATCATCGATGTGCTCTACCTATGGAGATCTAGGATGATTCTGATGTCTTTGATATCCTGATATCTTTGTTATTGATTAATAGTGACACGTAGGAAATTTCCTCTGGTGGTAATTGCAATTCTAGTGTAACTGTAAGACAAAAAGTATCTGATTCACAGTAAGGGCCGGGATGGGGTGATGTGTGGTAACAGGAGCTTTGAAAGACTACAGATTTCAGGGTTAGAGTGTACTAGCTCAGCAAGGCCCAGCAGGAACTACATGCTGGTTTAAGGATACCAATTAAATATAGCAAGGCTCTCCAATGGGGAAATGAATTAAAACAGGAAGTGTGGAAGAAAGATCGTCAGGAAAGTTAGCATGCAACTCAGTGTAACCCATGTGTACTTTGGGTCCTCTTCACCCATTGTTCATCAGACACAAGGCACAAACCACAAAAGTATCTCCAAGCTCCATTAACCCATGGGGAGAAATGTTAACGATCTGCCCAAGCTAGGGAGAGTCGTCATTTCTGAGTCATGGAGGCGCTCGTTCTGCAGGTGGTGGGATTGCTGTTCCTGAAACTGACAAGGGCTGAGAACAAGAAGAAAAGGGGAAAAACCAGGAAAACTGCCCCCATGAAGTGTAACACCTCGGTTCACCACTTGTCTCCATCTGTCTTTTCTTTTTTCCTCCCGATACTTCTGTCTGTTCATAGTCTTTGCCCTTTCCCCCTCACATTTCTTTTCCAATGAAACCTGGCCAGTCTTCAGGTTTGCCATCCTTAATGCAAGGCTGGCACTACCAAGGTTGGCGCACGGAAAACGCTGATCCAAGCGCGTGGCGTCGGGTGCTCAGTAGATGCTGGTGAGAGCGGAAGCACGCTGAGCACTTCATTTCTTCACCGAGTGGTTGGAGAAGCTCTCACCAGTCGGGGTTGCATCATGCAGACAAGGACCCAGGATCCTGGAGGAGGTACCGAGTTTGATGCAGAGCTGGGGTCTGAGTCTTTGCAACGCCCTGAGTTTGCTTAGACCACGTGTACACCCTACTTGGTTTTTCGCTGATAAGTGACTTTTGTAACAAGGACTGTTCTGTTGGCTCCAAGTTCATCCCTAGTGTCTGCAGCAGGGTTGAGGGGTGGCCGCTCACAAAAACCAGTGGGGAACCTGTGAGCACGAGCCAGCACAACAGGATGCTGAATCAATCTGAGAGTTAATGGCGGTCAGTTCTAATTAACCGGATTTTAAAGACTTTTTCTTTTAAAAAAAATGTCCAAAGTGTGACAGCTCGAATTTGGCAGTTACAAGCTGTTGAGATCTAGGTACCTCAAAGTGAACTCTGTTTTGACTTGTCTCGAAAGCTAAATGAATCAAGAACCCTATTTTTTCAAAACAGTTCCCATTTCACTATCTCTGCTTTTATTCTTGACCACTAGTGTCTATGCTTGTAAATTAATTGGGTTTGTTTTATATTAAGTATTTCTGTAATTGATTGTAATTGTGGGCAACAGCACTCATTTTCTAGCAAGTTTTATTCCTAGTCCTCACATTGCTATTTTTGTAGTTACGGGTCTGGGCTTTTTTCTTTATGTGCATATCATGGTGTTAGGAATGGGAGGAGGAGGAGTGTGCACGTGTGTGTGTGTGTGTGTGTGTGTGTGTGTGTGTGTGGCAACTGTCCCCCTCCTGCTAGTTGAGACTGCAGTTACGTAGGGCTGGAGGATTTTGGCACACTTTCCTCTAAAGAAAACACAGTCTGATCTGAGGAGTGCCTACCTCTTACAAGGCCTCGATTGTGTGAGAATGCCAAAAAAGAAACAAATGCAGTTTAATTGCGTCGGATGCTTGGTGACTAGTTCACAAATCTTTTTATTTGTTTTGAGAAGTGCTGCAGGGGCACTAAATTTTGTGTGCGTTCAGGGAGATGCAGACATAACTTACAGTAGGACTTAGAAGCCGGCATAATTACCTGGGCTCCTGTCAAACTAATAAAGTAATAGAGGCTTTAAGTAAAATCAGGAAAGACCAAAGATTTGGGAAACTTAAAGAATAAGACTAGACGTCGAATCCTGTTAAATTTTCATCATGCATGCATTTGAGAGGCCAGTGGTCCCATGGAATATGGATTATATATTTCAAATTTAAAAACAAAATCATTTTAATCTTTATGTAAGAGGATCCCAGGGTTCAGAATCAATGTGCTACTCTTCTTGCTTTATAGGCATCTCAAGGACATCTTCCCTGAGAAGGAATGTCTCCTAGTATAATGTCCCCATCCATTTCCAGATGACCATGAGCATAAATGTCATTTACAATTTTGTCTGTAATCTGGAAAACCATATAAAAATCTAAGAACATTTAAAAGCTGTGAATAACTATCAAAAAGGGTATTTTGATAATGTCATGCATGTACTTGGTGGGCAGTTTCAGTGAACTATGAACTTGGAATACTAGTTTATTTCCAATCTGATAAAGTCAGGGCTTTGCATTTGGGATGTAGTTACAACTTTTAGTTCACCACATTTACAATTATTTCTTGAAGATGGTCAAGAAATGATCATCTCACATGGAGAAAAGGCTGGGGAAGTGATTGACAACATGAGTAGATGCGTTTCTCTAAGTGAATCCAGGTATTAGCTGTTGCTTGTTCCTCTGATGTGCTGTCCATATCGTTAGTAGCTAAATTTAGTAAGTATGAATCATTTGTTTTACATAGAATATAATGAATGTGTTTAGAATGAGATTCTTAAAACCACTTGTGGTAATGTTACTGAGGTTGGAACTGTGATATACTTTTGTGTTTCTCCATTTCCCTTTTTTATAACAGCCTTATTTATACAGTTATCCACTTATTGAATAACATTTTAAGTGCTTCAGATATTCCAGGCAATATACTGCATACTGGGAATAAATATAGGAGAAGGATATAGTCCTTTTCCTCAAAAATGTCAATGGTTAATCGGAGACTCTAGATTAAAATAAATTAATTAAAACATAATGCTAACATGATATAAAGAAAATGTCAATGTATCGATGTAAATTTAGAGAAATATTTCACTAAACTATGGTGAAAATGGGAAATCTCACAGTAGAAATGGCATTTTGTTGAATCTTGAGTTACAAGTGAGAATTTGCCGGGGGAAGAATAGAGGAAAATACACTAGACATAACAAAGCGGCACACTTCACCATGAACTCTCTTTACTATAAGGTGTTTTGAACAGTCACTTAGATTTTTATGTTGTTGGATAGCCATTTCTTTTTTGGGGCTCTTACCTTGGCACAGTGTGATCTTGAAGACTCTATGTTTATGATTCTCTTGTTCTGGAGAGAGGTATGTGTGTGTGTGTGTGTGTGTGTGTGTGAGAATTTGTGTGTGTGTGTGTGTGTGTGTGTGAATGAAGCTCCTTGAAAAGACGTGGTTATGCCTTATTTGATTTGTTTCCCTCATAACCACCACTGCGCACACTGTTATAGCAGGTCCTAAAAAATAATCTGTTCAATGAAGGAATAAAAGGATAAATATTATGGTTCTCGAAAGTCTATGTGGGTGGGGCTTAAGAACCACAGAGTAATTGGAAATACGGTTGGGGGAGTTGTATGGAAGCTCTGTGCTTAGCCACTATGCTGGTTTTACACAGATTGTGGCTTTGAGGGATTGGAAATGGTAGGGATCTAAGACTTTCCTCCAGCTACACTTGGGCCTTGCCATTGGAGTAAGTGAAAGACTGAGTTAATAAATAGTCTAAATAGGCATGGGACATTTTATATAATAGTTGTGAAATGTAGAATCTAGAAACAGACTATCTCAAAGTGTTAAGGCAATGAGAAATAATCAAGAAGTTTTTGTCAATGCCCAAAAAATAGGTGGAAAACAAATTGTAAAGACTGTCTGTTACTGTTTACTGCCAAACAATCTGACCATCTCTGATTAATCTTCTCACTCTATAACTATGCATGAGATAAATTGAATATTCTTATCACTAAGCAGGGCAGAGAGAGGCTGAGCCATCTAGCCAATTGAACCAATCAACAGTAGACTTGGAGTCTCGATTTTTGCCAGAGTTGTAAGTGAAAATATCCAGGATAAAAACCATATACAGAAAAGAAATTTTTCATCCACATATCATGTAACACCATAGATCACTAAAGCAAAAAGAATTTTAAAATCTAATTTGCTTTTCACAAGGGACTGGGAAGCCTGGCAAGATTTTGGGTTCTTCGAGTATCTTGAGTTATTTCTCAAATATTTTGGGTTCAATAAAATCCAAAATGCATTTTGCCCTGAGCACTTTCCCCCTTAATTTTGAAGCCCATGTGTAATCTAAAGGAAATGTAATCCATATGTTTCTGATTCATTTACACTTAACTCATCAAAATATTTTTCTAGGAGCTATTTGATGTTGAAGAAGCATTTCGAGACTTTTTAATAAGCTTTTTGAAACCTCCCCCCCCCACAACTCCTTTAAAACAGAAGGTTATGTTTTGCCAAGGAGAAATAAACCCTGATACCAAAATATTTGGGTTCGGTTCCAAATGCTGAACCACAGAATTTAAGATAGGTTCTCAACGTATCCAGTTTGTTCTCGTGTCCCATTTTCTGTGTCTGGTTCAGCATGTAAAATTCAGTAGAGTTGCCTAAGATGAAAATGGGACTCCTGTGACTTTACCACAGGATCGAGAGGAAGGATTAAAACTGCAAGCTAACAAGGTTGTGATGTTAATACAAAAAAAATTGAAGGTTACCTCATGTGGGCCACAGCTTCAGTTCCAGAGGGAAATGAAGAGTTGAGGGAAGTAACCCATTTCAGTTAGAACCATAGTCAAGATCACCTAACAGCCGTCTTTTGCTTGATTTTGGAAACATGGCCTTATTGAAGTAAAAGTCCTCAGTGACATTTTCAGACTTTCCCCAGTATGAACTAAAGTTTCCTAATGAACTTATTTTTGCCATGTATTGGTCCTGTTCCCCACATTCTACATTATCATCCTTAGTTGTGATCATTGAAAATCTGAAGTTGCATGGCTTCACATGCAATGCTTACCATAGTTCCTGCTCAAGACATTCACGGCCTTATTGCCCACTGGTCTCCAACACAAGCCATGACCTCCAGATAACTGGATCCTTTTAGACCGCCATTTCTCTACTGTGGCATTATGGACATTTTAGATCAGATCATTCTTTCCTTTTTTAAATCTGGGCACCATAGCTGTTAGTCCTGTGCATTTTAAGATTTAGCATCCCTGCCCTCAACCCGCAAGATGCCCATAAAACTCCCCAAGTTGTAGCAGTTGAAAATGTCTCCAGATACCTCCAAGTGTTCTTGGGAAGGGGAGTCACTCCTTTAAAACTTTGTTGGTTCCAACCCTATGGTCAGTCCTAGAGTATTTTACTTGTATATGTATAGATTGGTATATATTTTAAGATTTGGAAAAGGCAGGGTATCATGCTCAACTTTATATCTAGAATAGTACATTGTTCACTAAATTGTCTGATTTTGGTTTTGTGCATTTACTAAGTATTTGTTGAATAAAAGTGATGGGGTGGATAGAACATAACCTAAGTGCTTTTTGTTACACCTCCAGATTTAACAAGTAACTCAATTCTGCTGGAAAGACCTAGGGCGTGCCCCTGCTCCTGTCCCAGTCCCCTCCTTTGCAGAGTCATTGTCTTAAAAGAGACCCTTCAGGCTTTGGTTATCCTGTAATTGCCACTACGAGGCTCTTTTCTTTCTAGACCTTCTTCTCTACAGGAAAGAAAAGTATAAAACCTTGTCCTTCGGGAAGTTAAAATCTAAATGATTTGGAAAGACCTATGACAACATGAATGTGGAGAGGGAGATAAATACTATCAGTAAAGTTGACAGTTTTCAGCAAAATAAAACACAGATGCTCAGTTAAATTTGAATTTCATATAAAAAAATTTATTAGTATAAGTATGTCTTGTGGAACATTCAGGACCTATTTATGATAAAATTAACCTTTGTTTCCCTGAAATTTAACTGAACATCTTGTATTTTCTTTGATAGCTCAAACTATCAATGTAGAAATTCCGAGGACAGAAATGAGGACATTAGGACAAGGATACAGGAAAAGCCATAGTTTGCTTGTAGAAAGGAGAGATGGGTATATATTAGGAAATAACATAAAGATAATTGCTTGTAGAAGGTGAACCCAGATAATAAAGGTGCTTAAAAGCCCTGCAAATAAATTGACATTTGAAAGAGAAAAATATAGGAGTTCACTGAGAAGTGACTTCTCTCATTTCCTGTTCTCACTCCCCATTGTTTCTCTGTGCTCTTCTCCCCATATGAACGGCCTTTCCACAGCCTCCTAGACACCTTGTCTACATCTGTGTGTAATATAGCGACAATTGTTCATTCCTTGTCTATTCCCCCTTTTGATGATTAGCTCTCTGTCATTGCTATTACTACCTGTCCAATATTGAATTTCCTGCCTTTAGAAACTCAGAGGAATACTCATTTTCCAAGTTTGTTGCCATTTATAACCCGTGGACAAAGTACGAACTTCTATATCTCTTGAAGACAAACCAGTCCATTTCACGTCGCTTGTTCAACCTGTTTTCTCACTGAGCGCCAGTATCTCTTATTTCAAATCAGGTATGTCTTCATACTCCTGTTGGTAGCATTCATCTGCTCAGCACTTTCTCCAAGTTAGAGATTGCTTTCTCTCTCTCTTCAGGGAGCGCAGACCTATGCTTGCTTCAGGAATCAGCCCATCCTTCCTTCAGAAATCATTCCCAGCTTCACAAACCAAAGACTTTGCTGATATATCAAAGTTTCTCCAATTCTTGTGTGTTCGGAATTCTCATAGCAACACAATTGAGTAAAGCAATACCCCCACTGTTTTCTTATATTCTACTTTAAAATTTCTTCCTTGTTTCATGGGCATAATTTTTATCTTTCTAACTATAATATTCTTAACCACAAAGAGAGCTAATAAAAATATTTATATACCCCTGTGATGCCTGCCACACTTCTGGGCATATAGCAAATGATCAAGAAATACTTTCCAGTTTTAATTGAATTAGCATCCAGGGAAAACTATTTAGAAAATAGTATGTAATTCATATCAAATGTTTGAAAGTTTCTTATGGAGATTTTTGGAAAACCTGTTTCAAAGATTAACCCATCTTCGAGTTTTCTTACAAGTCAAAGCATGAATGATTTCTGAATATCTTCATGGATGTAGTACTTAAGGGTTGTGGTTTGATTACCCTCAACCTAAGCAACTAAAATGATAATCACAATTAATTACTGTCTTGAGTACCAACTATATTAGGACAATTTGTTAAGCACTTTAAATGTATCATGTCATTTAACCCATACATGTGATACTGTAATTTTTTTCATTGCCTTTTAAATGAGAAAATTGAGGATGAGGGTATTAAAATAAATTGGTCAGAGGTGCACAACTGAGAAATAACTGCACTGGTAATCAAAATTAGCTCGGTCTGATCGCAAAACCTATATTCATTATGACTTCATTTTTCCTGTTGCTAGCATGGATGATAAGGAAGAGTAAGCAGCACCCCTAAACCCCATGGGTAATGTTGTCGAAGGCCAGTGGGGGCATCACGCCGACGAGTCAAGCTTAAATGTTCTCCCATGAGAATTTCTCATCAATAACTTTCTAGAACTCCAGCCCTGACATCTTTTATTTCTCTCCCACTGTTTTCCAAAAAGGTTTGATGTGGGACATATTGATTCCATTTATTTTCTTCTCATTCTCACTGCTTTTGTTGTTGCTTTCCCAGTTTCCTTTCTCTTGCCTGAGATTATTATATTATATTACAGTACCCTATTAAATGGTCTGGCCACTTTTAGTCTTTCCTTATTCAGTATTTCAACGTGTCCTGTGAAGAATTATCACATAATGGATAATTTTAAGCATGACATTCTATTGTTAAGGGAAAAAAAAGCACACTTTAATAGGATCCAGTGAAAACTGGTGAAAAACCAAGATCTAATATTATTAGATTATTTTGGTTTCTGTACATGCCATCTTCTATTAAGATATGATTTTGGGGGTAGTATTAATATTTGATTACTTTTCACATTTAGTTTCCCAGCGAATTTAGTGCAATGCCTGCACTTACAGAGACTCAATAAATACTTAAGAAGCAAACAAGTACATGATTGAAAATCTAGGATTAATTTTGAGATTTGAATAATACTATCTCTGGTAACTAAACAGCAGCTGTACAATTAATGATAACATAAGCCTGTGGTCCAATTAAAATAAATTATTCATCCAAGTTATTATTAGTTTTCTGATTGTTCTGAAAGGACTCTATTTGTGACTCCTAAAGATCCCCAGAGCTTCAAGATAATTGACGATTCTTCAGAAAACCTTGTGTAAGTGACATTAATATGAACTTAACTATTGCATAGTTGGCTAAATGTCATCTCACTCTGTACTTGTGGTCTTTCCACGATCATAACTAGCATCTCTGAATAAGGAGGAAAATTACCCCTGAAAAAGAAGGTAATTGATCTTTTGGAAGTTCCCAATTTAAAATGAAATTCAAAGAAAAAAAACATAACTCAAGGGTGTGGTGAATACACACAAGGAAGATTATTTCATTGGCATGTTTTTCGAGCAGAGAATGAGGATATCTGATGATAGAACACAATTCCACCACGATCATAAGTATCAGCATTTGGTATTCCATTTAGTCCCAAAATAAAATTCAAATGTCGCAACACTTCATTTAGCGGAATAGTCATCCCCTAAGACTGGAAATGGAGCCAGTGTGAACAAAGCATTGCAGGGTAGATCAAGTTAAACACACACGTGCACCCATATATGTACACACACCTACACATGCACATATGAAAGGTAACAGCTTTGAATGGTGACAGACGTCCCCAGCTCTGTGCTTATAAGTTTATCTGCACTTTGGCCATTAATCCACTTGCTCAGAACAGAGCAGAGCACGTTATGATGAATAATTATTTAATCAAATAATTGTTCCATGCCTCCAACACCACTCCTTTAAGAAATGAGCTGGAAAAAAAAGACCAGCAAATATGTAAATTGGAACTGATTAGGGGATTAAGTTTCACTAAAAAAAAAAAATTAAAAATTGGAATAAAAAGAGCCTGCAAATCCCTGTAAGCCAAGCCCTGTCTCTGAGTTACAACACCAGCGCCTGTCGGCTGTGATAATTTCACTTCATTAAGTTCCAGATATAAATAGAGAGCCTTTTTTTTCCATCCACCACTTAAAATAAGCATGGACTGAAAACACAGGGGTTATTGATCTACTCAGCTGTTTGTTATTGGGTCTTTGGTCTTGCTTCATTGTTGCATTAGACACTTCCAAACACCTATATCATGAAGCCAGGGACAATTCACCTCCTGTAGAAACCATTTTAAACTTATTGTTTCCACTGCCAGGAAACATTAAGAAAATAAAACTCATCAAGTGTGCTGCATGCTGAAATGCAAAACAGACGTGTGCACAGGCTGTATATAGAGAACACAGAGAAATTAATAAGAAAACTTCATTAAGTAAGAGTGCTTTAGGCTAGTAAGATTGCTTCATACAGTAAGATAACATAAAGTGCGTTCTTTTTCCTGAATGTTTAAGGGCTCATAGTCAAAGTTCTTTTTCTGAATCAGAGACCTCCATACCATAGATTTATTAGATACTATATAATCCAGTTCCTTCAAAGTAGCTATATATTTTGTCACCCGAAACTTTTAAAGGATAACGTTTATTATTTGGAATACCACTAATTCTAATCTTAAAAATAAAGTCTATAAAAAAAAGCTAACAATTGAATTAAGAAAGCAATAAAAAGTATACCTTTTATAGTTTAAGGCCAGGGTCACAAATTTTTCTGTAGAAGAAGCAAAATCAGGGGTATTATGTTGGTACTTCTATAACCATTTAATTATGTAACCCTTTAAAATCATAAATGTTCTTTTTAGTTAGTGGGGCTTGGGAAAACAGGTGATGTACTGGATTTGGCCTGAGAGCAAGTTTGCCCATCTCTGGCTTAAGATATACAAAATACTGGTACTTGACCATTTTATATACTATTTATCGTTTCTAAGTTCGTACCTTATGTGTCTTAGTTTTAACCTTTTATCTCAAAAAACTCAAGTTCAAAAACATTTTAAGTCTTGAGGGGAAATGTTTACAAGGTGTTTACCTGATGTCAATGGGCATTTGTCCACATAATAAAATGACTTGGCACCTCTTGGTACCAACAAACATGATTGGCCAGGTGGGGTTGGCAGAAACCTAAGAGTGAATAACAGAACAAGGCCGTAGGTCAACACTGAGGAATAAAGTCTGGGCTGTGAGTGGAGGGACAGAGGTGGCTCAGGGTCTGGCAGGGCTCATGCTGGACTCAAGTCACTTGATTTTATAAATTCTTTATTTTATTAGCAATGGTTTGGAAAACAGTATGAAAAGACCAAGACCCAAGGACAAGGTGATTCAGGAAATTGTTGGGGGGATCCTTGGCTTAATTAGTTTTGGTTTATTTTAGTCTAACGGTTGTTACCCCAAAGAACTGCATGAGTTTAACAGAAACCAACCATTACCCTCACTGGCTTTATGTCATATTCCTATTATCATGAATGCCTAGCTAGTTGGGAGGGAAGGAAACTCCTGAGCAGACTTTCATCCTTGTTAGGTCTACCCTTCATTAGGTGAAACACAGTATTAGCTTTGTTCTCAATTGCCAACATTCAGGGAGTTGTGGAGAAGGTTTCTTCAAGGTCTGAAGCCGTAACTCACGGATGGCAACTGCGAAAACAACAGGGGCTGTCCGGGGAGTGTCCAGCCATGTGATATGAAAAATAGAGGCACTGATGGCTGGCGTTTTTTTCTTCACAGCTCTCATATACTTAAATGTATCAGAGAAGAATGGAAGCTATCAAGTAACACAAACCAGGAATGGAAGCTACCAATGGAAGCTATCAAGTAACACAAACCAGGTGTTATTTGATAGGTGATTTCTAATTTTCTAGAGCCGTATTAAACAAGTAAAAAGAGACAAGTGGAATTCATCTTAATAATGTATTTTGCTTTGTCCAATATAAATGGAATATTATCTCAACATGCAACTAACATAAAAATTGATAATATATTTTTTCCATTTTTCTGAGCTAAGTTTTCAAAATATGGTGCGTCTTTTATACTGACATCTCCATTCAGATGCTAAAAGTTTTTTGGAAACACTTGATCTGTGTTTATATGCCACAAAACATACTGTTGAAGAACATAGTCACATGCCCCAGCTGTTCTAAGCATACTTAAAAGTTTCCCAATCACTGAATCAAGTATTAGACTTTGAATTAAAAATCATTAAAATTTGATAAAATTTAAAATTTAATCCATTCATTACATTGAAAGTATTTGAGATGCTCCATGCCTGCAGATCACCTATAAAGGTGATTGAACACACAGGTAGTAGGTAGTGGTGGGGAAAACAGCTGACAACATGTGGAGCACTTTCTGTGCCAGATTACTATTCTAAATGGCTTACCTTTAATAATTATTGGTATTATCATCTTACTGCTAGGAAAACTGAGGCACAGAAGGGTGCAATAATTTATTTGAGGATGCATAACTAGCAGGTAACAAAGCACCTCCAAAGCTTCTCATCTTCAACCCGCTACTCTGTGTAGTACAATGCCACACTGTGGAGTCTCTATATTCCAGAAACCCTTGGAGGCAAAGACTTCCTGTGTCTTGAGTGAGGCCCTGAGGTCTATATTTTCTAACAGCTCCTGCTCTGACTGTGACGTATGCTACCAGTCTATGTGGCATCACAGTCAGCTCTCTTCAGAACTCAACAGGGTAGAATACTTATTGATTTCATTTAAATAAGCCATCTTTCAGAAACCTTAGCTGGGGACTTAAGCATGGTCATTGGAAAAAAAATCCTTTGCATCTGGGGGTATATTTGGTGAAATCATACTGCATACTTGATGTCCAGTCCTTCCTGTGTTTAATGAAGTTTTCTAGTAATTCTTAAAGGGATTAACTAAAACCTGAAGCAGTTGGGATCAATAATTGTACGCTTTTAAAAATTGGGTGCTTCTTGGCTATTTTGCAGATAGCAGATACCATGTAGAGGGCATTGTGATTGAGTTCTGTGATTTGAGGATAAGATGGCAAAACAAAAAATGAAATATTAAATACCACCCCCTGCAATTTTCTCTATCGCTGTGGTAATACACCACAAAGTCTTACATTTTTAAGAATTTCTCAATGTGCTGTCCCCGAGAACTTCTGCTAAGTTTGCTTGACATTGAGATCTGTGAATTAAGAACACGACTTTTACTTATTCAGCAGCAATCGGAAAGTGTGCACATTTCCATGGAGACGGTAAGCCATTTCCTTTCCCACATTATGAGCACAGGCCTTTCTACCAAGTCTGATTTCCGGCCCGTCACCCAAGGGTTTGGTGAGATTGGGGAGTTGGATCCTAGGGTCTGGCATGACTCCAGGCAGAACAATAAATAAAAACATAAATCATGGGGAAAAGAGGTTGACACCAGTGGGAGGTGTGAAGGTGGGGAGCTGAAATACGGCGACTACTGCCCATCTGCAGAAACAGAACCCGCCTAAATGGAAAGAACGCGCCTTAATGAAAACGCCTGTGACCTCTGGTATTCACAGCACGGGAGCCAGTGCACGTCACGCCACTACGGGATCACGGCACAGTGGCATCCGGGACTTCTGTAGATAATTCCTGATCCTCAGTTTTACTATTTCAGTTTACTATTTCAATGTCATTTACATCATTACTCGTGGATTACTTTATTCATTATTTTAGTAACCATTTATTAAGTGCATTCTGAGTGCTAGGGATCACTTTAGATCACCAAGTGGGAGAGGGAGTATGAGGAAGATCCAGGATTGTTTTAGATGTGAGGTAGGTTATTTATAAATGCCAGGAGACTGAAAATGGATACAGGTTCATGCTTTGCTTGGAAATTTAATACAAGTAAAGGTCAAGGTAAGGACACTTGCTCTGTATTTATTGCATCCAAAAACAGGGATTGAATTGCCAAATTGGTTGACATCTGAAGTAGATTCTCCAGGACCTAGACCCCAGAATGCTGAAACAGTTCATTCGGCTGATGAACTGGCTTTGGGGTCACTGCCACCACATAGAATGTGTATCCCAGCTCCAGCCCCTCCTTTGTGCTCTGCCGTGTCGCTGTATGAACGGACTGCTCAGCGTCAGCTCGGGTGTAGCACCCTGAACCACTGAGCAGGAGGGCAGGGGGGAAAGGGCCTGAGTTTTGTAGATAAATATACCTGAGGGCTGTCCGGACAGTCTCCAGACACGTGATACGAAAAACAGAGGCATTGATGGTGGGATTTTTATCTGGACAGACCTCATATATTTGAGATAGATGTGATATAGTGTTTTTTGAATTATTTAGAATTTAAATTATCAACAACTACTTTTTAGATGATCCCCCTCATTTGATACAGAATCTCCTTTTAGTTTTCTGGTTAAGACCCAGGCTTAGATTTCACCCAATAACATACTAAAATCTAAGAAAAAATAGAAAGCAAAAGCAAAGTGTTCCCTTCCCTTCCTTCTCTCCCTCTCTCCCTCCTGCCTTCCTCCCTTTCTTCATCTCATTCTTTCATTTTTTTTTGGGGGGGGGCAGTGTTGATCATTTGGGAACATACAAAGGGCCAATGTGAATTAACCTGCTAAGGAGGAGAAAGATCTCATTTGTATATCAAATATTCTTAATCTCTATTAATACAACTTGCAGGTTTATTGAGACAAGACAGATTTTATATCTGCATCACCACTTCTGTTTCAAGTAGATCAGGCCAAGAACTCAGAATTAGAATGAAAAAGTACCGATTAAAATACTGCAGGCAGGGTTGTGAGATTGTCTGAGCCACCTAGAGGGCCTCTGGAAGGAGTTCCCAGTGGGAGCACGGCGCCCATGTTCGCAGCCCTCTGCGCATTGTTCTAGCTTACCCATTTTGTAATTAGCTGCCTATTTGGGGCCAGAGATGGAGACAAGAGCTGGTGTGCAGGTAGTTGATTTTGGGAAGTGATCCTAGGAAACATGAGTGGGAGACCCGAAGAGTGAGACAGGAAGGAGTGCAAGCTGATCCCCAGTGTGCTCGACTAGAACTCAGTCATGGGGGTGGTGGGGACCCTCTGAGCAGCTGTGTGGAAGGGGGTCAGAACCGGAGAGGCAGAAGAGGGAGATCTAATGGCTCTCTCCCCCACCTGTTCAGAGTTGCCATATGGAGTGTTTGCTCACATGTGAGTCCCACTGCGAGCCTGTTGCTCGAGCCTCTCTCAGTGCACAGAAGCGCAGTCTTAGGGAGGACACTGGGGCTACTTGGTGCTGCCACCAGGGCACCTGTGAGTAGCTGTAGTCCAATGCTGGGCTGAGATGTGGGGCTGAGTGTAAGAGGTGGTTCAAAAGCTGCACCGACTCCCAAGTCTGACTCGTTGTTATGTGTCTCTTGTGATCCTTGTTCAATGGCTTCAGCATACAAAGTGCTGAAAGCATATCTGTTCGATGGAGTTGAATTGAGACTCAGAAATTGGAGAGGAGCCGGGTTTGTTTCTTGTTGCCTCTCGTGATGCATGCGTGTTATTTGAGTATACTTTACCTTGTACATTCATGTAGTCAGCCATTTGGAATTTACTGAACGTGTAAGGAAAAAACTGGTCTCAACATCAAGAGCACAAAACAGTAAGAAACAACTCCTGTTCTCACAATTACATTAGAGAGAAATATGTATGCTAACAGAGTCTCAATGGAAGTTTACTGAAATTAATGAATTAAAGTAACATGTGCTGCCTTCTAGTGTGACATAGTGGAAGGTTTCACACATCAAGTATTGTGAAAGCTGAACTGTGAAAGCTCATTAGGGGTTGACCAGGTAGCCAGTTAGTCTCGGATTCTTATTCCATTAAAACAATAGACAACTTCCTCTCAATTTTTGGGACAAAAATTAAACTTAGTTTCTGGAAAAAAAAACATTGTCTTTATGAGGCCAATGTGAATACATATTGCTGCTGCCGGATACATTTTAGTAGATTTTCCAAAGTATGACAGGATTTGCTCATGAAATACTAAATTATGTTTCTTTCTTTTCATTGCAACAGACTTGAAAGAATAAAAAAGTAATATTGTTCTTGTTTCTCCCCATGGATCTCAATGCATAGGCTTTATGTTCCTGTTCAAGTGTCCTGACTCACACACGGGGGCTTGAACAGCTTTGTGTTTCCAAAGAGAGAAGGTAGCAGGTACCTGGGACATGTCTTCAGGTCCATGATCCTACTTGGAGTCTTTGGTAACTGGGCTGGACCAATCTGGGTTAGCAGCATGAGGCTAGTGTTGGAGGGGACTTGACCGTGGCGGGTGGACCCCAGGAGTGGCGAATACGGGCACAATGGCAGGTTCTGCAAGTGACAGAGACACACATACTGCACTCCTCCTGGTCAGCATCTGGGGGTGGTGCAGGTTCCGATGGAGTCGTCTGCTAATGCTGGGATGGCGGAAGACCAGGAACCATGAACGTTGGCTATTCCTTCTCGAAGATCCCATGATGGACCCCAAACTAGTGGTCCTTTCCTATAGCTTCATAAGGTTCAGGGACTCTTAGGTTACCCTAGAAAGGTAGCAGGAACCCTCTACAGTGATTGATCCTTTGTGCTATTACCATGTCAAAAGGAGCTTGAAAGAGATATAATTGGATACGAAAAATCACAGAAGTCACTTTTGGTACCTGAGGGCTATAGAACAAATTCAGTTTCTACATCGAATTTGAGTGATGGGGTCCATTCCCACTCAGGCTCTGTTTATCAATGTTCTGTTTTCCTTCTTCTTTTTATTAAGGTGTTGTTCACTTACCACGTATCTTCCTAAAGTAACAGTAATCAGAAGTACCTGATCACCCGCCTCCTCCAAGGCGCAGGGGAGAAATAACCACTCCCTCCTCCTAACCTGTGCCTGTTGCTTCCCCGTAGTAGCTTCCCTTCTCAGCTCTTTCTTGTGATCTCTGTTACCATTTTGCCATCATTGTGCCTAGCACAGTGCCTTCTCTTTGGTATCATCCAATAGCTGTTTATTAAGTGCAGAACCAATCAGTTTATGGGACTGAGGGACATTGCCAAATGGAAACAGGTTTAAACCACTAACGTCGTGTGGTGGCCACGAACTTCCTGTGGCAGCAGCTCCACGTACAGCACTGCCTGTGTCCCTTCACCCCGCCTCACGCAGGGCAGATCCACAGAAAATTAGTTTGTTTAGCCCCTGGAAGCGGGTATACACTCTCTGTTTCTAGGAGGAAGCAGGACAAAACATGAGGAAAGGAAAAGAGAAAAATGAAAGAATGAAACAATAGGCTGGACACGGAGGTGGGGAAGGCCTTGGGGAGCGGGATTTGTCCATCTCTGAGGGAGTGATCACCACGGCAGCAGGAACAGTAACCCGTTTGCCCTCCCCAAGGCTTGTGCTGCCAGGACTTTATCCTGTTAACCCCCTTGATCCTGACAGCAACCCTCTGAAGCGTGTGACATTGTTATCCCCATTTGACAGATGAGGAAGCTGAGCCCTGTGGGGCTGGATGGCTTGTCCATGGCTGCACAGCTCCACCGCCAGGAAGGTCTGAAGCTGGGCGAGGCCAGACAGTATGGCCCCATAGGCCACGCTCACAGCGCCACAGCGTCTGAGCTGCCTCTCCGCACGGGGCAGCCACTGTGCACCTCGGCCAGAGGTGGCACGCGCCGCTTTACCTGTGCCATTTGATTTGCTCATCCCACCTGTGTTGTGAAGTGGTTTTGTGGTCACCCTGTGAATGAGGAGGACGGTGAGCCTCAGAGAAAGGGTGTTACCCGATTCCCCAGCTTCTCAGAGAGAAGTCAGAATTCGAATGCAGCCTGTCTTCATCCCCCCGGAGCCCTCCTCCTCTCCGGGCCTAATGCCTCTTTACAAAAGTGTGACAGAAGCTTTCCGCCGGACCTCTGACTTCATGGGAACAATGAGAGCCCCCCATCGTAGCAGTTAAGCTCGCCGCCTTTTCGCTCACAACACGGCGTTCGTCGGCACTGGGGGACTTCTAGTCCGGATTTCTGAGAAGGGACTCCCGTACCTCCTTCCCGGGGTGTCGCACCGCGCCTGCCCGTCACACACGCCCCGCGTCCTTCCAGCCTCTGAACGCGAGGGGCTCACGTGAATGGCGGCAACTTTTTCTGTGTCTAATCATTTATATTATGGCCAGGCATTTAAAAAGTATAGAATAGAATCTTTTTTTAGACTAATGCTAATTCAGAAGGTAGACTCACGAATATTAACTTTAGACAAAATATTTTTTTTAATTTAAAGTATTAGACGTGTATCTATGTATGCACACATTTACATACTACCATTTGTAACATTGAACAAAAGTTCGTCTCCTCAAAAACAAATGTGATAAATGGTTTCGTTATTATTTCAGTTTGGAAATAGGCAGCTACAGAAATAACACTTTAATATATTCCAGATTAGACTGCATGCTATATTTGTAATAAGGACTTGTTTCCAACATTAGTTGGCATATCACTCACATGAACAATTATCCAAATAGCTATTAGGATATGATTGCACTCATTTCCAGGCGAAGCGGGGTTGCCAGAACTGAGCCTGGCTGCTGGTTAGATTTGGGGTTGACTTTTGGAGAAAACCACAAGAATTTGTCAGTCATCTTGGCTTTAAGGGAGTCTCCTTGTCTTGAAGCTAGTCTCCTTCCTACTTGAAAATAGAGGCAAATGTGTTTCTTTTTGTTTTATTTTTGCAGTTTTACACGATCTTGGGGGGGGAAAGGAAAGGAGAAAGAGGTAAAGAGGAGAGGAGTGGAGAGGTAGTGCTGTACAGACAAGTAAGATGCAACACGGAGAGTGAGGGAGTCAGCGGCTTAGTGTCGCGGAGAAGCAGGGATACAATGGACGCACACCCCTAGCCACGCACAGATCACTTTGTGACTACGCTCCATCGTCACGTCTCTGCAGAGGTTCATACCTCGTGTGATTTATAGAAGTGGATGCCAAAAAGAAATGGTGTTTATAGAAATAGAGAATCACACTTTTTCCTGTTGCCCATTCATTATGCTTCTGCATAGTTTGGCACCTGGGGGCCCTGCGGGTTAATCTGGTCCAACACGCCAACTGAAGAACAGTGACTCCCTTAGACGAGGGGAAGAAAAGCTCTCTTTGTGCTCAGGTCGAAGGCCGGTGGAAAGACGATTTGGAAAGCCCCCGTGCTTCGTGGGAGTGAGGCGATCCCGCCCACAGCTGCACGATGATGGAGGCTCACGACAGGTCTCAGATTCCACTCATCAACCACCCAAACCACTGTCCCTGCCACAGCTGGGAAGGCCTCGATTCTTCTCCAGATGGTGGGATGGGGAAGGGCTGCGAGGGCAAGGCAAACACGGTTTTTTTTCCTTTCACTTGAAAGCTCTTGAAGGACATCTTGCTGGAGATGCCTCCAGTGCACTTAGCCTGTTTGGGCTTAGAAAGACAAGTTACGTGAAATAATTATCTTTAATGGAAGAAGAAATACCATGAAGGCAGAAAGGTATAGTTCTCTTACCTAATGTAAATGGAGGAGGCCCTGTTACTTTTTGTAGACACTAAGGTCCCCAGCAGTCAGCTGGTGGAAGCTCTTGATTCCACTGATTATTATCACAGCTAAACTGTGCAATAAAAAATGGTTGACGGTCAGTAGTGGACTTTGTGTCCTGTTCTGACTACTCCTGAGACTGGAATTCTGAGCATTAGTGGAAGGGGGTCTAAGGAGCATCCTTCTAACTCGCTTAGATCTGGGCTGACCAGACGTACCACTTTAAATGGGACAGAAAACGACAGTACTGTCCCGTTTCACACAGTGCGTATGGTCAGCCTAGTCTCACGGGGCCAAATTCAAGGTGTCAACAGGCTGACCGTGCGTACCATGTGAAATGGGACAGGACCATTGTTTTCTGTCCCGTTTAAAACAGGATGTCTGGTCAGCCTGCCTAGATCACGCTTGGTGCAAGTTTTTAATTATTTTCATCTAACATTTCTTGGCCCCCTAGCATGTAGCAAAGCCCTAAATTCTTACAAACTCATGATGTCTTTTAATGCTCGCAGTGATACCCTTTGGGAAGTGCAATTGTCATCTCCATCTTGCAGATACAAAAGCAGGGTATCAGGGAGGACAGTAACTCAGCTAAGGGCATAGGGAACTTTTGAGTGATCCGGGAAGCAGACTCAGGTATTCTAACACCTCGTTCAGTGCTAGGCGGGTCCTTGATCAGCAGAACTGGTATAATGACCTGTGTTTTGAAGAAAATGTTCAAGTACACGATCTCCAAAGAACCTCCCAGTAGTTGCCTTTAATAGGTTAGGAAAAAGAACCGTGACTGAAGAGAGATTCTCTCCCTCTAAAATGCAAGCACCTGTTTCTCTTCTCTGCGCTGGGGGTTACTGCCTTTTCCTTCGTGACCAGCGTAGAAGAACCTGGGAAAAGATCCCAGATGGGCTTGAAAGGTCATTAGAATCCAAAGAGATTTGGGTTCCTTTTTCGTAAAGGAACAGTTAAGGCCAGAGATTGTCTCTCTGTTGATTCTCTGCAGGAATGAGATGAGCGACGTCGAGAAAGAGAAATGATGAGGTGCAAAAATTAACTTGAAGAAGAAACAGTTATGATGGATGTACTCTGATTGAAATAAAGGGAGATTCTTTTTCTTTTTTTGTCCCATGCTTCCCAAACACCATGGTATTTCCAGCATTTCTATTTTCTTAGGGAAAAAATGTAAAATTAAGTAATAAAATATGTGTAAATAAAAGATATTGAATCAATAATTACATAAAAATGAATAAAATTAGATTTTCTTGGAAAAACGCTTATCTTAAAAAAATTTAGCTAAGTTTCTATTATTGCAATAGAAAAGTTTCCTTCTATGCCAGTAGGATGTATGAGAAAGCATTTAGCCATTTCTGTTTCAGTTCAAAGGAAAGCTTGATATATATTTTTTTTGCCCAAAAATAGAGGAGACACACACACACACACACACACACACACACACACAATGTGTGTGTGTGTGTGTGTGTGTATATATATATATATATATATATATATATATATATATATATATAGATGAAGTTAAGGGTGAAGAGAGGTTAAAAGATAACACATAATTGATTCTGAAGACCTAATACCCTAACTATTTCATGAGATCACACCAAATGTCACCAAAACGGGGTATCACATTCTCTGGAATCCTTTTTCTTTTCTTTTTTTTTTTAATTCCAAAAAAATCCCAGCCTTGGCTTGGCACGATCTCATTTTGTGTTGTCACTTAGAAGGCACCAGGCCCTGCCTGCCGCAGTCTCCACTCTTCATTTTCTAAAAGCATGTCGCAGTCATAGGAAGCTCATGTGACTCCCAAGGTCAAGGACAAAGTCAGCTATAAAAAGAATACACCCTCCTGTTTTATATAAATTCTTATTAGAATCTGCAATTGCCTGGGGTGTAATGATACTCTGCATGCACTCTCCTTTTTTCTTTTTCATAACTACTGCTGAAATTAAACTTGGAAAAGAGAGAGAAAAGATTGATATTGTCGGTGGTTGGGGTTTGCATTTGACATTCCTCAAATAATGGGATGTAATATGGTTATGCAGAAAACAGATTGATTTTTCACAATTTTCCCACAGAGGTAATGGGGAACAGACTAGAGGAAATTCCAAGGTTTCATTGGGGGAACTATTTGCAACACAACTGAAGAAGAAAACAAACTCAAACCATCCTTTTGTGCAATTTTCCCTTCAATATTTTTAAGTAGGAAATTTGCTAACCAATTTGTTTTCATTCCAGTGAGTTTCAAGAGTTAGGGAATATTTTCAGTTTTGCAGAAAGATTTCAGAAAGTCTACCAAATGCATGAATCAAGGTGATAATAGTAAAAATAATAGTGATAGCAAAGGAATTTTCGTGTTTCTTTTAAGGATTTTAAGATACTTGTTTTGGGATCTATTCTTTGTGCCTGCCAACTCCTCTCTTCTTTGTCTCCTTATATCATATCAGAGGCTAAAAAATAATATCAATACATTT
This sequence comes from Lyroderma lyra, assembly GCA_004026885.1. Classification (NCBI taxonomy): domain Eukaryota; kingdom Metazoa; phylum Chordata; class Mammalia; order Chiroptera; family Megadermatidae; genus Lyroderma; species Lyroderma lyra. The sequence continues at coordinate 134,207 of PVJL010001242.1, read as the reverse complement.
CTGATATTGAAACAAAGCCAGAGATGCCGGGGCACATGCCCAGTGTCACGCAGTCAGTAGTGGCAGTTCTGGAGTCCCTCCCATCCCTACTTACACAGACTTTTATTAATGCTAACGAAAGGAATGTACCCATGAATTTCATTTCCTATTGCTTTGCAGGAAGCCAGTCAACTCAGTTGGTTAGAGCACTGTGCTAATGAGGCCAAGGTCACTGGCTTGACCCCTGAATGGTATCTTGAGCTTTGAATTTATAAAGTTTCCTTCTGTTTCTAACCCCAGACAATGGACTTGTATAGAACAAAAGTTTTGTTCATTTCACTTTGTGATCAGAGTATGGATGGTTCTAAAAAACCATCCTCGCCACAGAGAAGGCAATTCAAAGCCTTCGTTCTAAATCGCATGTAACCAAAGTAACCAAAGTAACAATGCCACTAGAATAATCAGCCAAAGTTAATGAATCTGCTTTCTTTCTTTCTTCTTCTTCTTTTTTTTTCTTTTTGGTTATTAAACCTTCATTTCTTTTTTATCCCCACTGAGTATGTCTTTTCATGTTTCTTATTCCTAGTATAGAGTAAGCATTTCTCCCCATTGCCCCAAATCTCTAGGGTCTAGCAACACAGCTCCAAGAAGCCTCAATGGGGCAGGCAGGCAGTGGGGAAGGTTTGCTGTAAACATAGGTGTGTTCAGAAGTCATCTGGGATGGCACACTGTTTAGTCTCAGCACGAGCATCCTCACTGCAGGCTGTGTGAACACTGAGGACTGTGGCTGCGGATTAAAGGAACAACACTGGTTTCTGGTTCATGTATGGAATTGCTCTGCATGCACCCTTTTCAAATCATGAGTCTCACCTTTGATGCTCGCATCTTGTTTTAGTATCCTTTCCTTCTGTTGCTTTTCCTGTTCCTAAGGCACAAGAGGTCTTCATATTGTTTGTGGCCTGAAGAGAATTCTTTTCCAAAGGCCCAGTATTCCCAGGCATGTCATCCTGTGGATCAGGAAGATAGCAGGAAGAACATGGACTGGCAAAATGGCACTTTCAGAACAAGTCTAAGATGCATTGTCATTAGAGGAAGTCATGTGAATATATTATCGATGCATCACTCCTTGGGTCTTGATGCCTATATGGTGGATGCTTTGAGTCATAGATGGGTTAGCAGGTACCCTCTCCCCCGTTCCAGTTCTTTTATCTGCTCACTCTTCCACCACCTAACAATACAGTTTCTGTCCCAGGCTTCCGTGCTTCAAGCGCTCTGCTTCTGCCTTGGTCACGTCCTTCTCATCTCTGTCTTGGCAGAACTTTCTTGGATCGCATTTTCCCTTGCGGGGCTACCCTCGGCCACCTTTCGTGTGAGAAGACAATCTTGTCAATTCATTGAAACACAGGTCTTGTCACTATGTTTCCTTTCTAGGCACTGCTATCTTAAGTTGAATCTTTGAGAGAAAACAAAGATTTCTTTTAAAGCCACAGACCATCAATGGATGGAAATTTAGACCCTGAAAGAGCCCAGCTGAGAGAAATATAAATTGAAGGTGGAGATTCTTCCTTTTGGGGCCCTTAAAACCATACCACGTGGGGGAATCCAGGTGTATCTCCCACTGTCGTTCATGAAGGGGGTCTGTCCACAAATGTTGGATCGCAAATACGGACTTCAGGAGTTGTTTAAGGTGTGGGCCTGGAGGGAGGAGTAACTGCCGGCTCTGGGTGGCTGCAGGGAGCCCCTTTACACCACTGGAAGGTGCTTGCTGAAGGGGCATTAGACTCAGACCCCCTTTCCGCTTCACAGACCTGCCCAGGATCCTGTTCCCAGAGCAAACATGGTTTCTGCAGTTTTCCTGTTGCTTTGCTGGCAAGTCCGCCAAGTGGAGTACATTATTTCACAGTAAAATAAACCTTCCCTTTTCTTGGTCCACGGGAAATTACTCAGTGTGTAGTGCAGACGTGTCACCCTCACATTTCCACAAGATTGGCTTCCCTTTATAATTGTGGATCCTGCTGGGCTTGAGAATGATCAAAAGTTGCAGGAGCCTGGTTTTCAGTTCTCTTCTTTTGTTACTTCCTAATCTCCAATTTCATTTACCTCCCTCACCCTTTCCCGTCTGACTAACTTCCACTAAAAATACTGACTTCAAGTTTTATCCACACGGACGCACCGGGAGTGGGCTCTGTGGCTGAGATGGGGTCAGTGAGTTTTTCATACGAATTACGAGTGACAATTCATTCAGTTATAGAAGTACGGCATTTTTTACATTTTTGTTTTCTTCTGAGAAACCACCTGCCTTTTTTGTATTTTCCCATTTGAGGGCCGTGTCAACGTTGCAAGTGACCAGCGTCTTAGCAAACCTCCGCCCTGTACTTCACAGTCCCATAGAAAGAGAGAGAAAAGAAAAGAAGTTCCTGAAACACTGTGAGGTGTGGCGGTTGAAAGAATGGAGTTCTGCTTTAGATGTTTGATTAGTATTCTTTCATTAGCAAAGTTGCTCTGTGTTTCAGAACTTAGATGTATAATGTGATTGTCCTGTTATGAAAGCATGTGATAGGCATCAAAAGAGTCAGTGGGTAACTTGTTTAAAAAAATTTAAACAAGAAGAAGCCATGCCATGGGATGCTAACACCCAGGTGCCCAATTAGCTTGTGTAGTTAGGAGCAAGTTTTGGGGTCCACCTTCCCACGAAGCCAGTAAATTGAATCTATTCCATTGTCACAGTGAATGAACATTACTCTGAAGTCCATCTTGCTGATGCTGCTAATCACCAGGAGTGACTAAAAAAGTTTAGCTAAATGCTACCAGTCATCCTTCACTATGCAAAATAAAAGAAGTAATTCCAAGTACAGAGCCTAAGGATGATAAGTGCAAAGCATCATCTTTGTATACAAAATATATATTGTCAAACGGGTTTCAGAATGTAAATACAGGATGTGCGCAGTGTCAGAATTCATTAAAGTTTCATTGCAAACCTGGTTCAAAAACTCTATCTCCCATTTATAACTCAAGGATTTAATGTATCGATTCGTGGATGTAGAGTCTCCTTGTGGTAAGCACATTATGTGCTTAATTAACACTAAGACAGACATGCCAACATGGCGTTTCTGGGGCATGTTTTCTTTTGTAATAGGTTTACTGGGACATTCAAGAAAGGTTAACTTTTCAGTTATCTACCATCACAGGTAAATTTATTAAAATACATGTGTACATGTATTTAGGAGGAATGACTGACTTGAGGATTTTGGGGTGATTGAAAGATGTGAGAATTCTGTCCACAAACATGTTGGACCTCTTAATGTGGACTTCAGAAGTGCTGCTCTATCATCTTTAACACCAAGAGTTTTCAAACTTTATTTCTTGTAAATAAAAGAACTATTTAACCCCCGGCCCCCAGTCCTGTGAAAATGATGCCTTGTTGGGACCTATAATACATAAAATAGATAAAAGTAGACTCTCTCAGGTTGAAGTAAGATGTGTCAGTCTAGATCGCCTAAAGCTACCTGACCTCCCATTCACCAATGATTCTTTGATGGAAATGGTAAGGGGAGAAGTATGTCATGAGGGGTCTCTTCCTTATTATGCTTAATACTCCTAGTTCTTATGCTTAACACAAGGAAAATCAATCAGTTTTAGTAACACCAACCTGATATATGCACAGAAACACACGTAGAGCGATGGAGTAGGTAAGTAAGGTAGACCTCTAGATCCATACTAGAGCTACGAAGGCAAGCACAGCCTGGCTTGCATCTCAGCCCTCTTGTTTGCTAGCTATAGCCTAGTAGAGAATTAAGTTGCCCTTGTTGCTGTCTGTCAAATGGAGAGGATAGTATTAAAACCTATAGCATAAGCTTTCTGCAAGGTCCAAACAGATAACATAGATGAAGCACTTAGCACAATGTCAAGCATAAATTAAATATTCAATAAATGTAAATGTTAATAAAGAATTGAAATGGAATAAACAATAATCACGAATTGAGAATACAAGGTTGGACAATTAATTTCACAAACTCATCCTAGAAAAAGTGCTCATTGCTAAATATCACTATGGTCCCCTTTGAAGTAGTCCCCTTGGGAAGCTCTGCAACAAATGTCAGTGCCTAGTCCACCTTTCAAAGCAATTTTGGAACCCATTTCCTGGAATGGCCATCAGAGCTGTCATCATACCCAAAATCTGACAATTAAGCTTGCAAACTTGCCATTGTGCGCTTACATTGGCAGCACCTTACAAACAACTCAGCAGTCATAACCTTGGCAATGGCAATGGCATGGGAGGTGACCATAGCGATATTCAGCAATGAGGTATGTAGCACTTCTAGGATGAGTTTACATAATTAATTGTCTGACTTCATATAGCCACAACTCTACAAGATCAAGCTAGAATTTATTCAGTGGTGGTATATTTCATCTCTTAACTTCAGGCAACATTATTTCTTCAACAAGGCACCAAGGATATTAAATGCCAAAATAAAAGATTATTTATGAAGCTTATCAGTACCTGGCAAGTTTCCATACAGTCGCTAATGAAGACACAAGTAGGTTATTCATTATCTTGCTAGTTAAGGGTGAAATAGTTACATAGTTACCATTTTCATTGTGTGTGTTCTTAACATTGGTCTGGTGATTCTGCAAATTAATTAGCACTGCCACTGGTTGTGACTTGTGTCCACCAACAGGATAAAGGTAAATCGCTAATTAAGGTGTGAGAGAGAACAGATGATGAGTTGATAGAGTATCCCTTATTGGCTTCAGAAGCTGAGTGTTGGCAGTAAATAGAGGAAAGAGAAGAGTATATAAGACCAATTTTCAGAATGTTCAATTAATTAAAATAATATATTAAAAAGTTCAACATGATTCTTGGCACAGACTAAGCACTCAACAAATAGATATTATCATCATCATCAATATCACTATCACGTCTCCCACCATCATCTTGTAGATGCACCTCTCCTGACTTACGTTTTCTTTCCATAATACAGGAATTTCAAACTATGTCTATTAAAAAAAAATGGAACCTACTTGTATGGCACCCACACAAATAGACAAATCATTCTCATGGCTAATGTAAGAAAATGTTTTTTAAACAAAATAAACATTGCTTCAGAAAGGCTAGAATTTTAAGTTTTGATAAGTATTCTCCCAAAAAGTGTTGTTTAAGGTATCGGTGTACTTCACGGTATGATAGTATCTCCCTGAATCTCTGTACTATGTCCTTTAGTCATGTAAAGGTGAGGGGCTGGAATTGCCTGGCTGAGACGGGATTGGAGATAGGTGACAAAATGAGGACAGCAACCCAAGGCTGTCAGGCTGAAATCTAGTTTACTTTCTGAACCTGCCTGTCCCTAAAACTTTAGGGAGAGTTAGCAGTCAAAAGAATGGTCTCATGAAGACCTGAAGAGATAGGTAGGTAGGTAAAGAGGTAGGTAGATAAGATATACCTCTAACTTCCATTTTATTTTTCCTTTGTAGCCACAGCTAATTCATGAAACTAGTAATTGACAAGTAGACAAGTATCTTAGCACACTAGAGCTCAAAAAGCTGCCGCTGCAATTTTCAATCCAGTTGACAACCAAAACCACTCAAAGACTGAGGGTCTAGAGGAAGTGTGCCATTGTCTTGATAACGGCCCCCTGCATTAAACTCGGAGGTTGATAAGTTTGAAAAGAGAGAGGACTGACGTTAATGGTTATCTGTACACAACTGAAGCTTTTTAAAAAACTGGGTGAGATTCCTTGGCTTGAAATTAGTGTCATTTCTCCAAGGGCCAGCTTCATTTCTAGGGGCTCGTGGTTTGGAGTCCCAGTCTGGAGCTGGCATTCCAGTTCACCCTGGGCCTGCCACAGCTAGGTTGAGTTTGCTGTTTCTGGACCCAAGTGCTGAACAAGACCCTGTTGCCTCAGGTAGGGGATGTTTGACCATGGAGGAAGACATCTCTGTCTGCTGTCTTCTTTACTCAGAGAATGGGATCGCCCATTAGTATGTGGTAGGACTACAGTGCAGGCATTGAGCTCCTGTATGTAGCATTAATGCACTAATGTTTATTTCCCCTCTGGAAAAAGAAAGTGTATTTCCTCCAAACAGAGTAAATATAAAGAATTAGCAATAAAGTCATAGAATTAGCCCTCCTGCTGATCTAGCACCACGGAAGTTTACATGGCCCATGGTCTCCAAAGCCTGTTAGGCTCTGTCACTTTTACATCAATGATGACAGCATATGCATAGATGTAAATTAAGAACAGCATCATGATCTTTAAAAGGGTAGACATTGAAATTGTGATGGCCATTTTCTTAAAATGGTGAATAGTTGATCCAAATATACATTATAATTAGATTCTTTTTTAGTTTTTAAGGAATACCGGGGACCCTAAGTCATATAGACTCATGAGTAACAACATGAGCACAGTGCTGGAGAAAAATTCTCCTTAACTCATGATTAACTGCAGTTGTATTATAGTAGAGGTGGCCTCACTCTGCAGAAATTTAAGGCATACACATTACAGGAGAACAAATCAGCCAGGTTTCATTGACTCCTACGGTCCCCACAACTCTCCATTTCTCAATCCATATCTCAGAGTCTCTATATCAGAGATTCAACCAATCCCTGAGGCTTCAGCTATTGTCTTGCATGGAAGATTCCTAATTCTAGACTCTGATTCCAACTACTCTTGAATTCCAGATCTAAATTTGCAGCTACCCTCTAGACATTCCTATGATAAAGTCCTTCTCTCAACTCAAGCTAACCCTAAATCAGTATTTTTTAATCCTTTCTGTAAAATTGATACTCTTGTAGATTTGCAACACCAGCATAGACTTACCTATACCTTTTAATTCAACCTTCACATTCATTTAGTTGACAGATTCTGTTATTACCTCCTTCCAAATAAGTACTGTACTTGAAATTTTCTTTCCATTATTGTGTCCAGACCATGCTACCTTTTAGTAGTTCCTGCCTATGGCAGTTTCCCATGCTACTTGCATTTCTATTCTTTGGGCTGTTGGGTTAAGAATTTGTTATGTGTCACATACTATCATGACACATAACATTGAACTTTGAGAATTGTATTATGTTAAAGCATGATCTTCCCTTCCCAGTTTGATTCCAAGAGCTTTCAAGAACTTGCAGTAATCTGAAGACCCAGAATAGCTCAAAATGCATGCTTTGGGCTGATCTTCATTGCTGATTTTCAGTTTTGATGATTGAAGCAAATGAGGCTTTATTTATCCTCATGGATGTCCATGCTCATTAACTTCTTTAGTTGAAAAAGAAGAAATAGACTTCTGAGAAAAATTTATATTGGGCAATTTGACTAAGATAGAGAGGGGGGATTTCACAAATATAGAAAAATAAAAAGAAATGCTTACCGATTGCTACATTAGGTTCCTCTTCTTCAAATGACTGTTAGACAAGAAGAGGCATGTAATATACAAAGATCATATGTTAACATGCCTTTTATTTATTCGTTAGAGTACTAAACTCAAATAATGTTGTAATAGCATTTTTTAACAAAGGTAAAAGAAAATTAAGTATCCAAACAGAAGGCACAGTTAAGTACTAGGAGATTTTCTCCAGAAAGCAAGCTTTGCCCCGCTGTGAATCATAGCTGTGTGAGGCTTATCTACAGAAAATAGAGCCAATGGTTTTGGTTATTTTCATACACATGTTATCCCCACCTACAGTACTTGTTTAAGAGTCATAATTCCCACCTTACTCTGCAATTATGTAGCGCAGACTGTTCTAAAAGAGGCAGTACTGTCATTAAAATGTGCACCGGGCTTTGGTCCCACTGAAAATACCAAATGTTTGTGGGCAATCTTAGTGACCACACGCTGAGGCCAGTTGCAGAAATTTCCCAGTCTAGGTGACCATGCTGGCAAATGCTCGCTCATGAAACACAAGCACAGTTTCAAGTTGAATGTGTTGCCCAGGCAGGGGACACATCTTCCCTTTAGGTTCCTTGATGACTCACTTAGAAGTGTGAGATGCCATCTGCTGGAAAATGATAATATGGACATGATATTCTGCAGTAATCCTTGGGCCGTGTCGATCAGCCGGACTATAAAACTGATGCTCTTTAATACCCCTTTTTCCCTCCCTCTGCTTTCACTGGGGGGCGTATGGCTGGAGTTATTGACCTAGGTAGGAAAACTGCCACATCACTCTATTCTAAAAAAGCTTCCATTTCCAGATGTAAATTTGATTTAATGACAGTCTTTTTAGGATGAGGGAGACCAACGGGAGAGTAAATAAGCCCCAAGCCAATGCATACAGAACTCTAAGACACATCTTAATTCCAGAAGTGTTAAAATAGAAAATATATGCACCTTAGCAGTGAAGAAAACTAGCTATTATAATAGCAGCCTGCAATTTATATTGATCATGAGCACAACTGACACATGCAGAATTATATCATAGGTCAACTAAGTGTTTGCAGTTGGGTTAATTAAATAGGGGTAATACATGGGTGGTGTTTGAGAAGGTTCTGTGTTATACTGTGCTCAGCACTATAACACAGACATTTGCAGAATTCAAATGTGATCAGACATTATGGTCAACGTAGGTTTCGGAATGAGTCAGCAATTCCAAGAACATTCTTCAGCATTAGGATATAGACTGACAAATTCCACATATGCCTGACACATAGTAGGTGGTTAATAAACACTGACTGGCATGTGGGCTCAAATTTAAATTGGAGCTCATGAGTCTACACGGTTTGTTGTAACTAACTCTCTGGAAGCCTTGTATGTATATTGTTTTAGTTTGAACCAATTTGTGTTTTGAAATGTGCTTTAGAATGATGACGGATCTGACTCTGCCCTTTGGCTAACTAAAAGTACCAGAAATTATTCTAATTCTTACAGTTACCCAAAATGGAAAGTAATCTGCCTGTATAGGTTATCTTACTGGTCAGAGCATTTGTGTGACATGATAATCCACTGAATGGCTGTGTGAGACATCCAAGTTAACATGCAAGTTATAGAGTTGTATAGGGTCTGACACACGGATTCTATTCAAATTACTAATGCACCTGGTGGACGTGCTGACTAACGAGACCGTTTAACAAGAAGGCAAGTGAGAGGAAGTCTTTACAGTCTCTGCCAGTTGCTGGATATCTCAAGGTCAAACCTCGTCCCGTTTTTCAGAATCCTTTTTCCACAATCTAACTGTCTGGGTTAAGGTCCAACAGTAGTGACTGAGGAAGCCTCACTTACATGTGGCTAAATGGTTCGCTCACCTTTGTGATGTGAAATAGCACTTAATATTCCACAAGAACATCGCCACATTGATAAATGGCACTACTTACAAATTTGTCTTTCTCGTTTTTCTGGTCTAGTAACCTTAACCGTGCCAGGTCTCTAAACGAATTCTTCTAAGATGTTTCTCATCAGATTTATGGGAACCATCAGAAGACGCCTAATTTTTAGGTTCTGTTGCCTCTCTGGATTCCCTCTGTTCCTCAGGAAGTCTTTGCAACCTTTACCACATGTGGGTGCCACAGAGAAAATTGTGTGTCTTCCCGTCCCACCACATGCCGCCTCGGGCCCCACCTCTTTCTCTCCACGCAACTACCAACACACCGGTGCTTCAGGAGTTCACAGGGTCCCCTATTAAGACAACAGGATAGGGGGCACTGACAGTTTTTCTCTTCCCCATGAGCATGGCTGAAATCAAGCCTAGAGACTGACAGCTCTTCTCACTGCTTGTGGTTCAACTTGAAACCACAAGGTCAGAGGCACATGGCTCCGATTCGGTGTCTTTCTCCAGTTAACGTGAACCATTTGTTCAGACAGCTTTGGTATCTTTTTGAGAATAAGAGATCTGCCTCAATACTCCCCAGACAGTCAGATAAATTCTTCTGGCTTCAAGACAAATTCAGAAAAAATTCTGCCCAACAATGGCATGTGGTTTAGTTTTTTCGTTTATTTTTGCAACTTGGGAAGGAGCAGCCAACAGACTCCTTGAAAAAAAAAATTAAAAATGCCAATCAAAGAGGTAGCAAATTAGAGACCTGTTTATTATGGAAAGTTCCTATATTACATTTAGGGAAAATGGAAATAAGATGATATGTCAAGCAGGAAATAGAATTAGAGGTCTGCTAGGGCCAGGATACCTGCTACTGATATTTTTTCCTCCTCTTAATTCTCCCACGTAGCTGCATTAGGAATAAATGTGACTCAAGAATCTAAAAGAAGGAGCCATGTGGAATCGGCCCGAGACAGAATTATGCTCCGTTCACTGCTGGGATGCATCGCATTAGTCCTGCTGGTGTTTGGGTAGATTGAGTCTGCTTCATTTAGCCCTTAGCTTTCCTGAGTCCAATATGGATGGTCGTTACAGAATTTCCCCTGAATTTATTTCGACTAGTAGGAAAAGAGATGATATAATAGTAGTAAGAAGATGCATAAATGTATTTTAAACAGCTTTTACTTTTTTTACTTTATGGTAGGTTTAATAGTTCCAAGTTTTATTATTTTTTTAATTCATTTTTATTGTTAGACTTATTGGGGTGACATCTGTTAGCAAGGATTACATAGGTTTCTAGTTCCAAGTTTTAATTAACAATCTTTTGATGAAGCGCTATTCTAGTCCTTTGACACTGTTTGAATCTTCGCATGGAATAAATAATAAAATAAAAGTAGCATGGGAAATACCTGGAATAAATCAATAATGACGGCTAAATGTTTGTATCTAAGTGTGAGGCTCTGATGTCCTTGGCGAAAGAAAAACACTTACTCCACTGCAATCCCAACCCAACAACCCAGGTTTTGAAGTCAGTCACCATCCCATAGAGTTTAGCATGTTCCCTTTGTTTTTATTGTTTAATTCAATTCAGCAAGTGTCTACGGAACCTTCTCCAATGGTGTCTGTGATAGGCTTTGGTGGGGAACGCACAGGTAGACCTGCTCCTAAGTTGCGTACCATCTAGAGGCTGTGCATGGCATAGAGGTACAAAAGCAATGAATCACGTTGGAAGGATTCCATGAAACGCCTCAACACAAAAACTTGAAGCACATTGCCTTCACAGAAGGGGGAGCATTGGATATGAGCTATCTGCTGAGAAAATAAAGGCAGATTTTTAAAGAAGGAACTCATATTCAAAATGAAATGTTTGTGACATGTCTTAAGAGCACATCAGTCATTTGAAGACCTGGGCCAAGAGTGATAATGATTAGGGACATCTGCTTCTGTACTCTTTTAACGTACTGATGCTCTGAGGGACAGCAAAGGCTGGATCACACTCGTGGTCCAAGGGATGAACATGCTTTGGATTTTAAAGGGACACATGAGAGAAATCAGTTTCACTTAGGATCAGCGCTAACATCAGCAAAGTTTAAAAGTAATTATTTTGTCACTGCTTTGATTCATTAAATATTTAAGTATCAGGATATCTCACTATCAAATTCCATCTATCTTCCTATCTATCTGTCTGTCTGTCTGTCTGTCTAGTGTACCTACCTACCTACTTACCTATATTTGCTACGCACCAGCAACTGTTGTAATTACTTAACATGTAACGGTACCATTTAATATCTATCACAGTCCTATGTTGATTCTTTTATTTTACGGAGTGGAATTTAAGGCCCCGAGCTGTTACATAACTTGTTCGAGGTCACTCATTAAATAAGGGTAAAACTAAGAGTTGCATCCAGACAGACTCATGTGTTAGTTTCACAAGATTGCCTCTCCACACTCTTTCCATTATATGTACATTAACCAGCATATAGTACTGTTGCTGACAGCTGCTAAACTCAAATTGAGAAGATATGAAGAGAGAGAGTGAGAGATTTGAATCATATCAGAAAAGGTCCTTATATTTGGCTTTTGAGATGAGCGATATCTTGTGCAGCACTGGGAAAGCATTCACTACTTCTGTGGGAACACTAGTCGTTCACGTTCCATATGCTCCATGGTATATAATGTAGGTTCATGGTGGTAAATTGGAGTTTCCAAATTAGTCAGTCAAACCAATTTAGTGACTAAGCTTGTAAATCCATCTATGGTTAGCATTATAGATATAGAGGTTTGCCATAAGAAAACATTCTTCTATTAGTTAATCTTTGAATATTATTTCTTAAATCATGTATTCATATAACAAAGAGTACAATATACTAAACTAGTTTATGTTAAAAAAAAAAATAAAAAGCAACCCAAAACTTTTCTGCTATGTGTCTCTATCTCCTAGTTAGGAATAAGTGACCATAAAAATCCCTGAAAGTGTGAAACCACAATATATTTCCCTGTTCTATCATTAAAAGCTATTTGCAGCATAAATGGGAATCAGAAGCAGAGGGCTGGGGAGGGAGAATAGCTTTAAGATCATACATAAGGAATTATTTCCCAGCAAGAATTGGTTCTGGGAATTTTGTTTCCTTGTTCTTTAACTATTATGGGAATCTTGAAGAGACTTCTAATGTTACAACCTCTTAAATTTCTACATAGTACTGTATCATTTATATTAGCAAAATTGAGTTCATAACATCAGAGGCTGATGTCACAAAGTTAATGAAGTGAGTCTGAGACATTGGGAGATGGATATACTGTAGGTACAGTATCAGGAAAACTGACTTGGCAACCTCGTAACTGAATGGAAGCACAGATTTCACTTTCATGTCTGTTGTTTGAGCCTGCTGGCCAGGCATCAAGACTGGCCTGGGCTGAGCTGTTCACCAGAGTTTCCAAAGTGTGCTTACTGAGGCTGTCTGCTATAGACGCTGAACCTTCAGGAGTCCAGGCTTGGCAGGCCAGAAGCGTGGCGAGTGAAGATGGTGAAGCCCTGGGCATGATTTTCTTGAGAAAAAAGCAAGGCAAATAGAAAAACACCTAATTGGGAATAATTTAAGTGCATGAAGTATGGAGAGGACCTGGGGACATGGGGTGTGTTTATGTACACAGCCAAGTTTGGAGAAAGGAAAGCTTATTGGGTTCAAAGCCCTGTTTATTTTCGACATAGCTGCTTTGTAATCGGCCAGCAGTCTACTGTTTTGCTCAATTAGGGTAGAATTGTTTTTCAAGAAATTGAAAACATGGGCAGAGTCATCAAAATGTTGGAGTGGTTAATAGGTTTGAACAAAGGGAACACTTTTACTCCTCTCAGCAATAACGTTTGTAATCTGTGATACAGATAGATACTAACAAACGAGATGAGACATGAACAACAGTCCTTTGCATTAGCTTATACTGCCTAGTACTGCATCATAAATATAGAGGCACTTTAAGATATATTTTTAATCACACCTGAAATAAGAATTTGAGGACTCATTAAGGAATACTTAATGAATCAAGTATTGGTTTCATAAGTTACTGATTTTATACTAGATTCCTCTTATGCTTATGGGTGCATTTAGGTAATAAAGTAAACTTGATAGTTTGGCTCATGAAATTATATATTTAGCCTCATAGATGTTAAGAGACTGAGTGGTTAGGATTTTTGTTTACAATAGAATGGTATATGTGGTCTCAATGAAAACAGTCCACTACAGGAGAAAGGTTATGCAGAGCTTTCTGGAAACCCATAATCCAATGGAAAACATCTGAAGGAGATTCAGAGCAAAATGAGAGCACTGTGATCAATATGAGAGGGTGCTCTGAGGGTTTATTTATAAAAATTAATATAATATTTCATATCTAATGTGTGCTTCTCTGTGTTGGCATTGATCTAAGCCAGGCCTGGGCAGACTTTTTCAGGGCAAAGCCTACTTCTCCAAGTGTCGCAGTCCACCAGTTATTTATTATTGAGGCGGTGGCCCCAAAATTGCTTGGCGGTCCACCATTGGACCCCAATCGATGTCTGGCCCAGCCCAGATCTATGCATTCCACCTATTAACTCACTTAATTCTCCCTCATACCATAGGGGTAGGTGTTATTTTTGTATCTTTTTTAAAGATGAGCTGACTAAAGAACAGGGAGGTGAAATACTCAACTAAGTGACAGACATCAGAACTGCAGTCGAGACACACTATGTGGCAGATGGAAGATTTCAAGAGCCCAACATCTGGAAAACGTCTACTTTCGCTGAAACCAGGATGTCTAATATAATCTTGATTTTCCTTGTGGATTGTATTGTGCTTAAAATGAAGGAATCATGGGTGGAAACTGTTGTACTTTATTTGTAAGAACATGAAACAATAAAAGCCAAAAAACTCTTGGATGACAGTAGCATTGTGGGAACCAGTGAGAGAGAGAAACAAAAAAAAAAAAAAAACAACCAACAGGTCACCCAGAGCCTTGATGATGAAGCAAAGTAATACTGGATGTAACCAGAGAAAAACCCAGGCTTCAGGAAAGTAAATACAAACATTAAAATACACGGGGGTTCCTACAAACATTTCTGAAAAGCACTTCAGCTCAGAAATTAATATGGTCAGTTCTGTACCTTCAGAAGAAAAACAAGGACAATGAGGTAGCATAAGGAGTTTGTTCCTAGAGCTCGGGTCTCTGATAGCGGCCAAGGGGAAGGCCACGGCCAGCGAACTACATGTAATCTGTAGCCCCTTTGGGCAAAAACGGGTGAACGTTCCTTAGGAGGAGGTATTTATTGATTTTACTTTTTTTAAGTAGCAAAATCGAAAACTGTGTTCACAAAGTGCATTCCCAGTAACCCACTTATATTAAGGTACTTTATAGGAATTTACTAACTTGGGACTTGACCAAAGAACATTCTAGAATGACAACTGTGTAAGTTTTATTATACAGTTATTTAGGTAGATGTCGTTACCAGTTCTTCCTGTGAAGTTGGCCATGCCATTTAACCTGCACGAGAGTGCGTAAGTGTCTGTCTTATCATTTCATCTGGATTTTTCTTCTGGGACCCTTTCCTTCATGTCCTATTCTTTCCTTTTCCTTTACCATTACTGCTGGAACATTCTCTTCTTGACTCAAGGCCTCTGCTACAATCATATGATGTTCTTAACTTTTTGCTTGTACACGTCCCCAAATTCTGCTTTTTAGGTACTCTGCATTTATCAGCAGTTTCTCGTTGCTTGACTCATTACCTGGGAAGGACACAAAGTTGTAGGTCTTTTCTTCCTTTATCTGGAGCATATTGTCTTATGGGCTCTCGGAGCTCAGTGTTTCACTTACCCCGGTGACACCCCAGGATTAAATTCCATTTGTTTAGAAGAATTACTTATTGCTTCAAGAACCAACTAAAAATGAATCACCCATGAAGTAACTCCATGTCACTTTCTCTGTCACACTACTGAGCACTTCCTTCGCCCAATCCAGTATATCCATTTTTGGAACAGGACAACTTGTCATTTTATTATTAACATTTTTGCTTTCTTTAGAATACTTGCTGTTAACTGTGTCAATAGGCCACAAAATTTCTTTTGCAAAGCTGTTTGGAAACTTTTATCAAAGCTCTAAAAATGACTAACTCCCTTAGACCTTTAATTTTACTTCTGGAAATGTATCCTAAGGAAACAATATGAAATACAGAAAAGCTTTATGCAACTAGTAGTACTATTTATCTTCTAGCGAAAGAAAACATACTGAGCATTGAATAATATGAACGTGAGTAAGTACAAAATAAAATATTGTACCATTAATATTATGTTTAAGAAATAATTTGCGTACATACAAAATGGAATTTTGATATAAAGTTTGGGAGAAAATATATACAAATTATATATTCAGTATGATCATAAATATGTAAAAATGTATACTGAAAGGAGAGCTACAGTTACCCCATTAATATAGCTAGTTGTCTTGGAGTGATAGAATTAGGGGTGATTTCTTTTACTATTTTTCAAATTTAGCAATATGTCAGTAGCAAGCATGTATTATTAAAATAGAGAGAAACAAAAAGCAAATTCAATATTTAAAACAGTTTTCCTAAATAAGCCTTTGAAGATTAACTCTCAAAATGATTTTTGGGGGATGGACGCCAACTGACTAAAGTATTTTTGAACAGGGGAGATTGGAGAGCTGTAGCTCAGTGAAGCAGCTTTATAAAGACTGGGTTGACCTCCAGGACATTGGGGAGAGATGACCTTGAACACCTCAGACAACATTAAACTCCAGGTTACAGCTGACTGGAATCCTGAGGTTTTATTGGCCGTGAGCCAGTCTGCAGCCCTTTCTAACCACCCTCGTATTTTATAACATTGTAAAGACTGTATTGTTTCAAACATTTCAAAAATTTACACACAGCTTGGCAGTCATCCAAAGCCATTTCCAATGGGCCAAAACTATCAGCAGCCACCCACCTCCTTGGTTGGGGCTTCCTGATTAATGATGTTCCACCAATGGGGTCCTCCATTAGGATCATCTATGCCGGGGTACCCCAGGACAAATATGATCTTTGAGACTTAAATTGTCTGTGCATTTTATAGCTGATTTTTTTTTTTTTAAACAGAGATGGGACATTTAAGTATAAAGGTCTGGTGTGGTGTAGCTTGGATCGGCTGAGTGCAGCAGGCTTTAATTTAATAAAAAAGCGAAGGATGCTCTTTGTCACAGACACTGTTCTTCAGGATATTTGTTATGGCATGTAACTTTTCTAAGCTACTCAAGTTCCCCCTCATCACCCCTTCCCTTCTCTCTCCCCATCACTCCCTTACCCTGACTTAGTTTATCCCATGAGCTTAACAATGAAGTTTTAAAAAAATCATAATACTAAATATTTTCCCTTGATACTTTCTATTTTAAAATGAACCATCTTACATATCACTAAGTATATTCAAGTTATTCACATCATAACCTTAAGGTACTGTTACATTTCTATTTTAAGTACTTTGCATACACGAACTCATTTAATCTTAACACCAACTGCCATTTGACAGATGAGAATGAAGGCACAGAAAGGTGAAGAATCTTATGCAAAGATATTCACAGCTAACTGGGGCAAAGCTAAACAGATAAACCAGGAAGGATCGCGCGTCTGTGATTACCCAGTCACTTGTCCATCGTGGTCATTTTGAGTCTCCAATTTCCTGTCATCAGTGATAGTAGATTTTTTTTAATGTTGAATATGTACCACATATTTCTTTACTACTTAATTAAGATAGAAGATAGGAATTGTTCATTTAGGGAGAGAGAGATTTTCCCAAACCTGTAGTTCAGAGAAAACAATGTCTGGATTCTGCTATCAGCCGTCTGCTCTCTCTAGGGAAAACGGTAGCCTTGTTTCTTTGTTTTTCTGACTTAGAAAATATTGTGTCCTTGTTTCTCAAATTATTTTTGGTCTAAATGGTATAGTAACCATCAGAAGTATTTATCCCTATCGTTAATTATAGGCAACTTTGTTTCACATCCAGCAATGTTATTTATTAGGCTGACCTTGTAGAGATGAAGGGGCCATGCAGTCAGCAAAGAGAGCTGACTCATTCTCATCCGATAATCGTACCGTCTATTCGGAGAGTGGGAAATGGAAATAAGGAAGATTTTACTAATGGCCACCGAGACATTCCAATCATTTGAGTCAATGGCTTTCATTCAATTATATAAACCTCCACTATGCATTTTTAAAACCAAATTACAGTATGTGATAAAACAAAAGCCGCAGGCTTCACACACAAAAAAAGACGATCTGACATCATAAAAGGCCTCGTATGAGCCCTTTATTCCAACTTGGTTCCCTGGGTTGACAGGATTCATCAGAAAATTCATCTCTCGGTTTGGCTTGGCATCTGTTTCCTTGACACGGAGTGTATTTAGAAGGATTGTTCATCTAGGATGGTTCTGCCACATGAGACTCTCAGTAAAGTTGGGCATCTGTGGTCATGTTAAGATGAACCTGGAGGACATTAAACTGAGTGAAATGAGCCAGTTATAGATGGACAAATACTGTGTGAATCCACTTACGTAACATATTGAAAACAGCCAAACTCATAGGAGCAGAGAATGGAACGGAGATTGCCAGGAACTAGGGGGAGAGGGAAATGGGGGAGTCACTGTTCAACAGCTACAGTGTTTCATTTACATGAGATGAATAAATTCTAGAGATATGCTGTACACATCATGCCTATACTTCACTGTATCGTATTGCATACTTTCTTAGAATGAATTAAAGGGGTAGATGTTGTGTTAAATGTTCTTATTACAATTAAAATGAAGGAAAGAGGTAAGAAGTTGACTTGCCTCCAAATTATATCACAGAGTATGATAGAATCTTATTCTTCAGGCACACAGAAACCATTTTCTCTGAATGCATGGGTTCCAGTCACAGAGTGGGTGGCCTGCAGAGTGAAAAAGAATGACAGTTTAGGCAGCAGTCAGGTCTTTCCATCCCTTACTGGTGGTTTGGGGATCAGAAAGTTTAAGCAGCATGCTAAAACTCACTTTCCTTACTTGTAAAATGGTTAAAATAATACCTACATTACAAGCTTTTCATAAGGGTAAGAAATAATATTTCGGAGTATGCAATAGAGGTCTGGAAAATAGTTGGCCTTCAGTAAAGGGTAATGAATATTATTTTATGTGTATTAATTTCCTTTATCATCAACCCGATGGAGACAAGGAGGCAGTGGTGCCTCAGCAAGTACTAGGTATCATGAAGGAATGAAGAAAGCAATAAGCATTACTGATGCTGTGTTAATAAAAAATTAATAGTAGTAGATGTAGGAATATTATGCATTATCTACTACTGTTTCTTTGAAAAGCTCAAGTTTTACATGAATGAAGGAAAACATGGTATAGTTTTTGAAAAAAAAATCTTGTATTATTTCACTTTTTTTAGGAGACATGTTCTCTTCTCGGTTTTCTCAATATCATCTTATCCAAGTAAACAATGTCTCTGATGGAGTTGAAACATAGATTAAAGCCAGAGCACCATTACTGAAGTGTCAAAGGGTTATACTCACTGGAATATAATATACACTTTAAGATACTCTGAGTATGGAAGGGATTAATCCCTACATACTTCAAATGTTGAGGGGCCCATCCTCTATAGGAATGGGCCAGAATGAATGTTTAAGGTACACGCATAAGACAGTAACTCTAAACCTCTATTAACAATCTCTCATATTGTTTCAGGGCTTCCATGACAAGCCAGTTAGGAAACCAAGCCTCTATTTCGGTGGCTAGTGTGATTTGTAAGTGAGTTTCTGTAATGGTTAGTTTGTCAGGTTAAACCTTACAGCCCGGAGACTTCTGTGCTGTTAAGCATGAATGCATCCTGATGTGTTGTTTGCTTCTGCTACCTCAGGATCACCGCTCACCCAATGAAAATCTTTTTGTGATAGATGGAGCTTGAACAAGAAACTTACCCACTCGGTTGGATAAAGAGCACTCTGAACATTTGCTTATTGCAGCAGTCTCCAAACTTTAGGGTGGGAGTTAAGCCCACAATTTTGTTTTAAATTAAGTGCTCCTAAAAAGCGTGAGGCTAATAGCACCGACGAAAGCCAGTTATTTTTCTGGCAAGCAGTATGCGAGTTTCCCCTCCTTGCTACGCCAGTAAAAGTCAGCATTACTGTGGCACTTTTCCTACCATTCCTATTCTTGGACGGCATCTCCACGGCACCAAAATAGCTAGATGAGAAGTGAAAACTTCAGTGGGTCCTCAGGGTGCTGCCAAATATTAGAATATGGTGTAGTATTAACATAAGTCATCAAGGTGTTTTATTGTATATTCCCCTTTGGTCTCATACATTGGCATTTAAAGATACCAATTTAAACTTTATAAGGACATTATATGGACTCATAATATTCAGGGTAGAACAAGAGAAGGAATATCAAATATCCTTTCAAAGGGGACATCACAATCCAAATCTGGACTCTTTCTTTTTCTTTTATCTTAAACTCAGAATGGTCTCCTTTTCTGGTTATGTCACAATCATGGATCCTAGGATTTTAAGCTCTACCTCCCACTTTTTCTAAGATGCCTACCAGATGATGATTTACCCACTTAAGATAGTCAACTCTCAGAAGACAGAATCTGTCCATCAACAATAACAAACATTTGTTAGTAAGTATTACATTTCAATCACTGTGCTAGATGGTCAGACATAAAAAATATGAGGCATAGTTTTTACTTTCTAAGAGCAAACTTCATTGGGGAGGCAGAAATATGTGTGTGTGTGTGTGTGTGTGTGTGTGTGTGTGTGTGTATGTGTGTGTGTGTGTGTGTGTGTGTGTGTATAAATGACAAATACTTTTATATATTTTTATTAGTTTCAGGTGTACAAAACAACATAGTGATTAGACATTTACACACCTAACAAAGTGATAGCGCCAACAAGTCTTCTACCTGACACCTTACATAGCTGTTACAATACCATTGACTGTACTCCCTATGTTGTACTCTACATCCTGTGACTATATATTTTTTTAATTATAGTTGACATTCAATATTATTTTATGTTAGTTTCAGGTGTACAGCATAGTATTTATGCATTTATGTAATTTATGAAGTGATCTCCCTGATAAATCTAGTACCTATCTGATACTATATGAGGTCTGACAGTTAAGTTCACGAACTTGCTCTGTATGTTTATGTTGGCAGTACTGTACAAACAACTCGGTAAGCTTTCATATCCTCAGTGTATCTGTGTCTCACAGCTGTGTTCCTGTCGACACACGGCATTATCTTGCTGAGTGATGTTTATTATTGTTGTGGTGTGATTTTATGTGCTGTCGCAAGAATGTTGGAGCTTGAATTAGAGCAATGAACAAACATTACATTTCTTGTTAAACTTGGCAAGAGTGGAAGTGAAATCAGGGACATGTTAGTCCAAGTTTATGGGGATAATGCCATAAAGAAAATGGCAGTGTACACATGGATTAAATGTTTTTCTGAGGGGAGAGACAAGTGTCACTGATGAAGGGGAGTCAGGGCAGCCAGTAACAGGCAGAACTGATGAAAACATTGAAAAACTTCATTGAATTGTGCATTAAAATCTTCGGTTGACTATGAGAAGCATAGCAGACCAAGTAAGCATCAATAGAGAAACAGGAAAATCTTAACCGAAAATCTTGAGAAAGATGTGTGCAAAAATGGTCCCAAAGGAGCTCACCCATGAACAAAAGCAAAGGAGAGTCAAAGTTTGCCAAGACCTTTTGGAAAGACAAGATGATGTCTTGGGCCATGTTTTCACTGGTGATAAAACATGGGTGTACCAATATGACCCTGAAACAAAGCATCAAAGTTCACAATGGAAGTCAGCCAATTCTCCATGATCAAAAAATTCCATCAGTCCAAATCAAGCATCAAAATGATGTTGCTAACCTTTTTTGAAGTCAAGAGAGATTATTCATTGTGAATTTGTACCCCCTGGACAGTCAACCAAGTTTACTATTTGGAATTGCTGTAAAGGCTGTGTGAAAAAGTTAGATAAAAACTACCTGAACTTTTCATCAACAACTCATGGCTCTTGTATCATGACAATGTCAGCTCACACGGCATTGTCTGTGAGGGAGTTTTTAACCAGTAAACAAATAACTGTATTGGAACACCCTTCTACTCACCTGATCTGGCCCCCAATGACTTTTTCCTATACCCGAAGATAAAGGAAATATTGAAAGAAAGACATTTTCATGATATTCAGGACATCAAGGGTCATATAACAACAGTTCTAATGGCCATTCCAGAAAGAGTTCCAAAATTGCTTTGAAGGGTGGACTAGGCACAGGAATTGGTACATAGCTTTCCAGTGGGAGTACATCAAAGGTGACCATAGTGATGTTCAGCAATGAGGTATGTAACACTTTTTCTAGGATGAGTTTGTGAACTTAATTGTAAGAACTTGTACATAGCTATTATATTATTGACTATATTCTCCCATACTGTATTTCATATGCCCTTGACTATTTTTGATTACCAATATGTACTTCTAATCCCGTCACCTTTTCACCCAGCCCCCAACCTCACTCCCATTTAGCAACCATTAGCTTGTCTCTGTATTTATGAGTTTATTTCTGTTTTGTTCATTTGTTTATTCTGTTCCTTAGATTCCACATATAGCTGAGATCATATGGTATTTGTCTTTCTCAGTCTGACATATTTCACTTACCATAATACCCACTAGGTCCATCTATGTTTTTGCAAATGGTCCGATTTTGTTATTTTTTATGGCAGAGTAATACTCCATTGTATAAATGTACCACCATTTCCTTATCCAGTCATTTACTGATGGAAATGTAAGTTTTTACAAATAATTTTAAGGTATAACAACATTTACTAAAATAAATAAGTGTTGCCACTGAATACAGTGGAGAAGGAAGACGTTGTGGAAAACGGCAGAAATGACAAAGGCCTTGCTGAGGATATGAAGCTTGAGTTGGGTCTTACAGGAAACAGGGGACCTTTGTTGGTGAAGAGGAGTGCAGAGGGATTTCCAGCCAAGAGGAAGAGTGAGATACCTAGGTACAAGAGTGACTAAGTCATCCTAGTTTTCTTGGAACTTGCTCAGTTTTAGGACTAAAGGTCCTATGTTCCAGGAAACTCTTTAGTCTTAAGCAAATTAGGATGGCTGGTCACCCTACTAGGTAATGACACTCATGACAAGTTCAGGAAATAATGAGTTTGAGTTTTATATTGGAATATTTGAAATGTAATGTAGATTGCTAATTCTTTTTTAAAGGTGTTTGAAATCCATAAAGAATTGTTTTTGCATTATCAGCCAATTTATAGTATATAGATGTATTTAAATAACAAATATTTATTGAGCACCTACTGTGTGCTACACATTGTTCTTAACATTGGAGATGAAAAAATATAAAAAGAAAGTTTTTGTTTCTCCTGGTGCTTACATTCTGGCGGTGGGAACAAAATGAACAATAATTGTATAATGATACATGGGTGTTATTAATAAATGGGGCAGGATCAAGGGATGGGGCAGAAGGGAGAACAGGGTGGTACTTTAGATAGAGCGCTCAGAGAAGACTGCTTTGGTAAGAAGGCGCTAAAGAAGAGGTCTACACGAAATGAAGAAACAGTCATGTCTCATTAACGGAAGTGCATTCCAGATAGAAGGAAAGTTCGTGCAAACGTCCTGAGGTGGGAACAAACTGAGTGTTTGAAGATCAAAACAGAGGTCTCTGTGTCAGGAATAGAACAAGTCCTGTGGAGAGTGGTGGGAGGTTAGGGCATTTGGTCCCTGCTGGCCCGGTCTTGCAGGGCCTGTTGGCTTTGAGGATTTATTTGATTTTCAGTGAGCCTGGGGCACAGGAAACAGATTCGAAGCTATTTCAGTAGTATTGACATGATAGAGGAGACCTGGAGAATAGAAAGTAAGGATGGATAATCCATGAGAATGTGTGAGGACTATCTTTTTGCAAGAGGGAATTCATTTGTAAATAATGAAACAGTACTGTGCTTCCAGTGAGAACGTGCATTACCCACTTCTCCAGCCCATCCTATCCCACTGTAAAGCGCCATTTATGCAATTATTTGCAGCAGGAAAAAAAACACTTTCATTGCAGTGAGGAAGCCAAAATTGTCGTCTATCTCATTAATATGTAAGTAAAAGCCTTCCAAATCAGATACGGTGCAAAAATTCAAGAACAGCAGTTAAATTCTTATATGTTTAAAAGAATAAACTGATAATGCTAAATTTACTTTGAATTTTTAAGCAAGTTTTGTTTAATATTTTAGAGAGCTAGGCAGCCACTCTGCAGGGAACATTTTTCTGTGTGTGTGTGTGTGTGTGTGTGTGTGTGTGTGTTTTAACCTAGAGATTTTATTAGAATATAAAAATGTAGGGGAAAAAGCTACAAACTGTTTTCCCATTATTGTGTGGGTATGGAAAAATTGTGAGAGTATGTAAACATTTACTACTCATTTTCATATAGATGTACATTTTCTACTTCATTTGAAAAATTAATTACACACAAGAAGTCATATGGCTTTATTCTCCCTAATGTATTCATATATATGACAATAATTCTACTTGATTAGTTTTTTTCCAATATTACCTTTTCTCCTTCATTTTTGGAAAAAGTTTATGTTATTAAATTGCAGAATCACATGCTAATGCCATGTTACAATTGGAAATTTAAATCTCTATAACTCAAGAGAGAATGAAACGTAGGGTTTTCATAACAGCATTGATTTCCTAGCTTTTTTTATGCTTTATAATGAAAGGTACGTTTAGAACACTAACCAGTAGTCCAAGAATTGTATATCATTAATGTTGGCCAAGTTACTATTACTAAGAAGGTCTTAACCTTCATATTTTCTAATTTGTTTTGTGGTTTTTGCTTTTCATTAATTATTTTTATTTTGTAACATAGATTCACATACATTCATGAGACAGCATACAGACAGATCCTGTTCCTGGCTTCCCAGGTCACAGTGTGCAAAGTTACAGTATATTATTACAGTGAGAATACTGACACTGATACTGAGGCAAGACATCTCCGTGAGCCCAAAGACCGCACCCATTTCCCTCCCACCCCCCCACCCTCCTTAACTTGTTGGCAGCCACTAACCTGTGTTTTTGGTATTTCAGCTATATTATATAAATGTTATAAAAGCACAGTATATGATATTTGGGTTGTTGTTTCTTTTTTCATCCAGTATAATTTCTTTGGAGATTTGTTGATAGATAGTATGTATCCTCAGATTGTTTTTGTTTTTGTTGTTTTATTGTTTGAGTAGCAAGCCATGTTCCAGATGCACACATTTGCTTAACTGTTCACTTGTTGAAGGACCCCTGGGTTGTTTCCCCTTTGGGGCTATGATGAAGTAAGCTGCTCTGAAGGCCACACACCTGTATTTACGTAAAATAAGTTTGAATTTCCCTGAGATGAGTGCCGAGGACTGCATTTGTTGGGTTGTGTGGAAGGTCCATGTTTAGATCTCTGCGACACTGCCAAACTGTTCTCCAGACATCCGGACTGTTTTATTTTCCCAGCAGCGGTGACTGAGATACCCGTTAGGCCACACCCTTACCAGCATTCGGCGTGGTCAGGTTTGGTTGTGTTTTGGGTTTGCTTTTCTTAGCCATTTGCAGAGCGGCATTTCATTGTTTTAGTCTGCAAATCCTTGATGCCGTGTGATGCTAAACGTAACATGCTCACGGCCGCCTTTGGTGAAGGGTCTCGGGCATGAGCCTCCCTCTCGTCTCTGGAACACCCAGGACATGAGGGTTAGACTTTTTGCGATAGTCCCACAGGCTTCTGAAACGGTTCGTTTTCTTTTTTAGTCCGTTTTATCTCTTTTTATTCACACGGGTGGCTTCTATTGTTTCATCCTCAAGTTTGCTAATTCTCTCTGTCCCCTCCATTCTGCTATCAGGTCAATCCATCGAGTTCTTAATTTTAGTTATTGAATTATTCACAATACAATTTCTATGTGGTTCCTTATTATGTCTTCTGTTTCTGCTGAGAACTTCATTATTTCCCATTTGTTTCAGGCATCTTTATAATGGCTCATTGAAGCAATTTTATTTTTGTGATAACCCCTTTAAAATTTTTGTCAGATAATTAATTCTATCATTTCTGTCATTCCAGTATTGTCATTTGTTGTCATCTCCTGTTTTCTTTTTTCCATCCAGTTTGAAATCTTCCTGGTTTTTTCTATGATGAGTGATTTTTGTTGTTGTTGTCAAAACTGAACATCTTGGGTCTGATGTCATTAGAGTCTGGATCTTATTCATAGCTTCTGTTTTAGATGGCTTTTGGACACTGTTTCCTCAGGGGAGGCAGGGGTCCTGCACCTCATTACTGTGGGGAAAGGGTGGAAGTGAAGGCTTCCTAATTAGCCTTTGCTTATGCGGCTGGGCGGAGGGCTACCGTGTTTCGTGTGGTTTGGGGCTGGCGTAGAGGGCTTATTGTCTAAAGGTATTCTTTCTTGCTAGGCTGCCCCTTTCCTGGTACTTTGGCAGAGAGAGTGAGCTTTCATTGGGGTTTCTTCTGCCTCTTTCTTGGTGTTTCTAAATTACTGGCTTTGTAGTTCCAAAGTTGGGGTATGTGAGACATCAGGAAAATCCAGAGAACTTGTGTGTGGACCCAAAGATGCATGACCAGTTGGCCTTTCTCTCTACCTTTCAGAGTTTTCTTATATTTGTCTTACCTATAATATCCAGGGGTTTATGTTTATTGTTTGGTTGGTTTTTGTGTTTGTTTTTTAGTTGTACTTAGCAAGAAAACTACGAAAAGGTCTATCTACTTCATCTCAGAATTAAAAATCTCTTTCACCTCTTTTGATCCAAAGATAAAGGAATAAAAAAATATTAAATTGGGGTACTTTATAGATACAGTTTACTGTACAACCAGAACACTCTTTTATGGCTCCACAGTATCAAATTGTACTTTGTAAAACCCTCAAATGCTGATGCTTATCCCAGTTTTATGTCCCACAAATACAGATATCTGGTGGACATCTTTAATGTGTGATCTATTATCACTTGAAAGTCATCACACTTAAATATAATCTAAAAATATAAAAGTGAACTCATGTTTCTTCTGTCTTCAAGCCATTCAGTTTCTTTTTCTGATGTTTTAGCTTATGTTCTCAGTACCATCCTTCCACTGCACACTCAAGTTCTAAGTCTCAGAACTGTCCTTAGGAATGTCTTGCCTTTGCTGCTCCAGTCCACTATCGTCGTATCACCCCTTGGACTTCCCGTTCTGTCATTTCTCTAAAGTCATCACAATGGACAAGATCCTTAACTATGGAAATACCTTCCTTCGTGTTCTCTCCGTCACTGTTCGATACCGGCTGTGATCCCGTCATAACAAACTCATCAGCCTTCCCGAGCTAGTCATTCAATCCCCACTGGACCAATTCCCCACCCCGGTGTCTTGGTTTATGCAACATAAAAACCCACCTTCTCATCTTCAAATAATCAGTAGTTATGCTCTTTTGAGGAACAGACAAAAGAAATTCTTCTGCAAAGTTCTCCCCATCCTCCCAGCCATAGATGAGCACTCGGCCTTTGACTACACATCTACTTTGTCAGTAACTTCCTGTCATTTTGTGTATCTATATGGCTTCTCTCTTCTACCATCTTGAGAACACAACAAGCATCTTATTTATCTTCATTTTCTTCCTAGAGTCTCACCTCAGACATCACATTCAGTAGTTGTTGAAGTTGTTGAATGAATGACTAAAGAAAAAAATAATTCACAAAGCTGGTCTTGAGATTTTCTTTCTTTTATTTCCTGTCACTTCTGTCTTTTTCGTCTCGTCAAAAGGATAACATTCAATTCAAATGATTTATAAATCTATTAAACTTCAGGAGAGGATATTGTCAAATGGATAAAGTGCCCTTGAGTTTAATGTCTCCTAATAGGGGTGAGAAGGCAATATATAAAATGCCTTTTCTTTCCTAGGTGAGAAAGAGCAACCCTGTTTCTGTTTTGTGGAAGGTGTGAGCAGCACACAATGCCTGAGATGATATCATCAGTGACAAAGAGCATCACCTTCCAACTCAGTGGCTGCCAAGTTGTCTCCAGGCAACCACAATACAGCCACATTAATGTATCAATCCAAAGATGTAATTTTAGAAGAGCATGTAACCTCTAAAGAGAGTTGCAGACAAGGTTTTTTTGCTCAATAGTGACTCATTTTAGTAGTTGACTTTTTTCCTGGATTCAGCCAAGGAACTCTGAGTAAGTTTGCTTTGCCACGTCCCGGAGAAACCCAGGCTAACTCGTGCACAGCCTCAGCCTTTGCTGTGCATGGAGACCATCAGATCACCTAAGAAACAGCCATTTGTGGGCTCCTGCTTTATGCAATGATGACCTTGGCTCCCACAACCCAAATAGAATGTGCCCCAGCTCATGAAGTCAAGGCAGTGTGGTAAACAGAACCCGTGCCAGCAGGACATCATTTCAACATCTTCTGGCATATAAAACATGTTTGGGCAAGGGCACCATCACAGGCTGTATTTTGGTATGGTTAATCAGGGATCTGAGTGGCAACTATGTCACAGGCCCATTAGCTTCACGGAGACAACCTCTGATGTGATTTTGCCAGCTACTTGTTAAACTCCTTAATAGTCATGGAAACCAGTCATTTTGACACATGAACAGAGTTCAGAATGGTCTGGAAACAAAGTGGATGCCAGTGTCACATAAAGTTGTGAAATAAAGCATTTTGATAACGTTGTTGTTAGCATCATAATGCTTGGTTTCTGCTACACAGTCTCTTCTGCAATCCTATCCACTTCCATAAAAATATTGAATGACCCAACACTACCCAAAATTGCCTTGCAGGTTGTATGGATGAAGCTCTTGTGATATTGAGTGGTTCTTTACATTTTTAGAATCTTGACTTATGCCCTGCCACTGAAAATGACATCAGTTGACCTTAAGGTTTTATATTAAGGTTCAGCTGAAGACTGTTGGAGTTTTAAGAGTAAAGGTGAGGTTCTTCCCTTGAACATCTCCACAGAATTTACTTTTATTGCATACACTCATAACCTGAAATATGGTTCGTGTACTATAGCCCTAACAATTTAATAAAAGAGCATGTAGCCTAGCATTTTTAAATTAATTGCCATAGGAATAACTTAATGCCTACATTTTATAGAAGCCTTTCAGTTAACATTGAGTGCTTCAAGAACAGGTATAATGGATGACGGTGGAATTCTTTGTGCTTAGTACAGTGCCAGACACATAAAAATATTTAGTAAATGTTTGTTTTGCCATTATGGTAGGCTCTAAGAAAGACCAGGTAGTTTGTACGTTGCTAACTACGTTAGTTCACAAAATTGAGGGGTATCTGGGTCTTTCTAAAACTTGGCTAAATTAGATTTTATTGCTAGCTACCTTCAGCAAGTCTGTAATCTCAGATTATTTTACTGAAGAGTAATATATTTAGGGGACATGTAAAGCTCAAAAATCAACTGGTAAAATGTCATTGTTTTGTAAAAGGTTGAGAGATGTGAAGTTAAGGGCAAGTAAAGATAGAGTAGTAGTTTTGTAGCATCATTTATCATGTTTTTCACCTGACTCTGGCCCAGAGTCATTGGGCAGACATCTCTATCCAGTCATGACTGTGGTTTGCACAATCCTATTGTACTCTAATAGCTACTTTTGGCAAAAAAAAAACAAAAAAAAAACAAAAACAAAAACAAAAAAACAAAAACAAAAACAAGGATTGTGGACCCAATCTAGTCAGGTGCAAGAAATACAAACTTGGAAATTCAAGGTTTTTACCTTGGTTTTTATTCAGATTTTGAGTCTCAGCTTTTTGTCTTTGGGGCAGCTTTTTAAAGATGATCTTACATCTCTAGGGCCTGATTCGTGCCAATGTTAGCTTGTGATGGAGAGAACAAATGTGAGGTCTCGTAATAAATAAATGGCACCATTTCATATGAACCAGAACACTTAGAGACTCGAATATAAAATACAATATGCTCAGAAATGTGGAGATCATCACTGCAGAAGGAAAGATGTGCCCCAGGGAAGACAGAAATATGATTTAGCAAATGATCCAGGGCAAAACAACATTTTAAAAAGAGAGCTCTGCTCACTGAAGCCACTTCTGATATAGAAGATGTGAATTTTTAAAGAACTCACATGGATTTGTGGGGCCCCACACTGACCACACTAAGTAAATCTCCTGATTCTAGTGATATTTTTATTATATTTGACAAACAAATATATTATCATGTATATTATATAAATATATTAATCATAGAGGTAATCATTGGCATCCATATGATATTGCAACCTTTAGTGTTTTTCTGTTTCAAAATAAGTACATATGTTGAGATTATAAAACATTTAAATTTTGAACCACTGTCACTGCTTTTACTAAGTGAAATTAAGAACTCATTTATCCACAGTATCATGCAAGAATGAAATGAAAATAATGCACTCTCTAAATAGCTGAAGCAATTCTCTTTGGTTGAATTTTATTTAGAATCTAAAATTCGAAGGCTGTCTAGAAAGTATCCAGTCATATGCTATGAAAAATAGAAGCATTTATGGCTGGGTTTTTTCCAGACAGCCCTCGTGTTCTGAATTGAAATATTAAGATGCATTAAATCCTCTTTCTTCTTAAGGCATAGGCTCTGGACTACATATATATTTTCATATTTTGTTCATATATATATGAGTCGTCACCTGTGGCTAAATATCTTTCTAATATTCTAGCTAGTGAGGGAAAGAAGAACATTGCTTTACGTTACAACATAGCATGTTGGTTTTGTGTGGGCCTATTCTTGTCCTCTTATCCATTGAAAGGATATTACATTGTACACACACACACACACACACACACACACACACTTCTGTGTTGCTCCTAGTGGCTACCTTACTACTTTATTGTGAGGGTAAGATAAAACGCCTATAAACGTACACTGAAACTGGTAGGTGCTCAATAAATATTTGCTACTATAATTTGATATTTGTCACAGGTAGGATTCTCCGGGAATCACCCTCAGAAATGGAGCTTAGTACACAATGTGTTCTTCCCACATGCCCTTGAGATCAACACGTGTGGGAGGGGAATAAAATAGGAGTGGGCAGAGGGAGAATTCTAGTTACAGCTCAGGTTCCAAAGTAGCTCTGGCTCATCTTACAGAGAGCTCTGGAGCTAGAATGACTTCAGAATTGGCCCACTGGGACTGGGATGGCTAGGCTTCTCCCACATCCATCAGTTATTGAAATCGGGCCCCCTGGGGAGAACGTGACCTTGGAGACAATCTTGAAAGGGTCAGAGTGTTAGGACTAGGGTCAGGCAGTCTCCTCAGTGCAGAATTTAAGGAGGGACTGAAAACTCAGTGATCCAGGTAACTACTGTTTTGATGCATTGTATCTGTTTTTTTAAATCAATGTTGTACAAATACAATCTACAATGAACAAAATGCCAAAATTTAAATAAAAGATAAGCTGTTGTTTGTGTATTTGATGATCCTGTGATGGAAACAGTGGTTTCCAATCAACCGATGGTCCTCAGACCCTCACAGGTATTGAGTGATCACTGTACATGTTTGTGACAATTGACAATGCTGTGCAAATAGACTGGGCAGTGTTAAGACTTTATTTTATTTTATTTTTTGATTGGCAAGCTTTTAACTTTTCCAGAACATTCTTTTGTTAACCCAGCAAATCCTTCAGAGCTGCACTTGACAGATGTGTTTGTTACTACCCAAAATGGCATCAGCCCACCACGTATGATGAATTATTGCTGTTTTAGTATTCTCACTGCATAATGATCAGGATATTAGCTTTTATAAATTGGTGATATAATTATACCTAATTTTAAAGATCTTCCCCACCAATCTACATTATTTTCTTCCAAACTTCTTGAGGTTGGATAATCAGTTTGATATAATTGACTCTATCTTGTTTACTAAAGTGGTGAGAGGCTGGGGTTTGGGGGAGAGGTTCACGTGAATTCTGGGACAGCAGAATGATATCCTCCAGAAGTTCACGGACAGGGAGAAACAGAGTAAAGCTTCTGGGAGGAGAAATTAGGTGGTAAACATGCCTGATAAAATTTTGCTTAATGTTTCATTTTGTGTGCATATTTCCCCCCAAAGGATTCTTTGCTCTGTAAGCACCTGTTGCCATACACTTTGACAGAAGCTGGGGTAATGTGAAAATAAGTAATGTGTGAGGGGAAAACTTGGTGGCTCTCCCTGGAGAGAAGTGCATGAAAGTCTCTGTGCAGGGTCTTCTTTGCTCCCTGTTTCTTGGGTTTGCTGAGGACCATTGAGATGGTGAGGGAATTAGTCTGTGGTTCTGCGAAGTACGTAGGATTCAGCCTTCAATTGTATTATATGAAGCTAGAAAGTGATAACCAATTAAGTAAGAATTGGTCATTACTGGCTCTTGCATTACTTATGTTACCTGTGCTTGGCAGAATTGAGACCCCATCATCAAGAATTGCTGCTTTTAATTTCACTTGTCTCGAAATGTCAATATATAACCATGAGTGTGTTGATCCCTGTGTTCTGATTCCCTAATCTGAGGAAGAGGAAAAATGGTTCATTTCACAAGAGGTTTTCAGGAGGAAGTAAATTCTCAAAGTGCAAAGGGTGATTGATTAACAGGGTTGAGTTTGTTTTGGGGAGAACTTGTCTGACTTGTTACCCTGCCTGTCTGGCTCGATTGTTTTGCAGAGAAGACAAGAAACACACACACACACACACACACACACACGCACACACACAGATGCAGACACACACAGACACACATGCAGACACACAGACACAGCGCACACACACAGATGCAGACACACACAGACACACATGCAGACACACAGACACAGCACACACACAGAGATGCAGACACACACAGACACAGCGCACACACACAGATGCAGACACACACAGACACACATGCAGACACACAGACACAGCACACACACAGAGATGCAGACACACACAGACACAGCGCACACACACAGATGCAGACACACACAGACACACATGCAGACACACAGACACAGCACACACACAGAGATGCAGACACACACAGACACAGTGCACACACACACAGATGCAGACACACACAGACATACATGCAGACACACAGACACAGTGCACACACACAGACGCAGACACACACAGACATACAATGCAGACACACACACACACACACACGCACGCACAGGAATGTCAACCAAGCACACCACTCACATTTGGGAACTCTCTATTGTGTCTTCACAGCCACATCATATGCTATCACGTGACATTCAGAGCTTGATGCATGCTGTGTGATTTTTAATCTTTGGCAATTTCATCCTTTCCTTAAATACTCATGTCAGGTTTGTTCTGTTACCAGTGTTGTCAGACCCTCCAGAAGAGGTAAAAAAATATTCTAATAGATAACAATCTTTCTGATTTGTAAAATTTACTTATTGCGGGGAATCTTAGCAAAATTAAATATATACATATTTATCTCTGCCAGTTGAGTACTCACTTCATAGGCCAAAGCACTTGGGTAGACATAGACAGATGGATTTATGCTTCAAAATAGTAATTTTTTTCTGTAAGAGGACACTTCAAGCAGTGTGGTTTTCAAAAGCTAAAGTATAACCCAAAAATATCCTGCTATATTAATAAGGGCCTATTGACTATACTTAGAAATGTCCTGATGCCAAAATAGTTCACGAGCAAAATAATAATTAGTATTCAATGAACCACATAAGTCCTGCCTTTAACTGCTATAACTAATTGGAAATATACATTTATTATTTAACATCAGACTATTTTTTAAAAGCTTATTTGTTAATTTCTTTGCTTTTTTATTTATTGGGATCATAAAATCAGAATTTGAATGATATTCATTGTTTGCATATGTAAGTTGTACAGTGGAAACCATTAAGTGAAAGTTGGGATTTCTATATACGTATATGTCTTCTTACTATCTCTCTCTCTACATCTATCTAGCTAGCTTTGATCATGTAACTTAATTTATCCCAAATAGCCTTTCAATAAAATCATTAAAATCTTGGCATGATAGTTAATTTAGTATTATCATGAATGAAAATAGGCAAATTTACCCAATTAAAACAGGCTGACCTGTAATTATTCTGATTTTTCCTTTTTCTCTGGAGTACCCTATTCATTGAAATAATTGTAATTTGGAAACATCATTCAAATGTCATTAATTTACTTTTCAATTCCCACCCCTCAAAAACAGCAGCACCGAAGCATGTGAAATGAGTCAGTTTCGTGCAGAGACAGGCGCGAACCCTTCTGGGAATACAGCGATGAGTCCTTATGAGTTCAGTTTTCACTGAACCACATTGTATTGCTAGTTTAAATGTTAGTAGTAACAGGCATACAAGAAAAAAAAATAACCTGCTGGAGGGTTAGTAGACGTTTTCTATGCTTCCAGTAAGTACTATTGATGTACAGTCTGTCTCTGTCAACACAGAGAAACACACCCTCCGTACGGTGTGTGCTACAGAGGGGGCCCTGCCCGGCCGCTCGGGCGAATCCGCCTCCATCTTCGCTTACCCGATGCGTGTAAGTCCCTCCGGCACTCAGACTAAAATTCCTTTATCTGAAAGCACGCACCGCAGGAAGTGCCTTCATCTCTTCAGGGACTTTGCAGGGAGCCAATGAGACAGTATATAAGGCAGCAAGTTATATGCTAGATAGTCCGTAGGGTTTCAAAAAAGTTGGTAGACCAGTGATTCATACTTAAAAAATAGAAAGAAAAAAAACAAAACACCTTTCTTCTTCAAACCATGGAAGGAAGAGGGCTTGCTCTCCTTAATCCTTTTTTTTTTTTTTTTTACTTTGATGTTTTTTGTGTCTGTGAAAGACCAACATGTAAGTTAAAAACAAGTGAGGTGAGGACAGGGCCTCCTGCTGTTCCACATTTTCCGAAGTCGCAGTTGTAAAATATGATAATAAGTTATTAATCAATCTTTGTTTGTTTTAGTAGGGTAGCCGTCCTCTGTGGAGTTTGTTCAGACTGTAGGGGGAAAACCCTTCAGGAGCTCCCATGTGAAGGTTGCACATACGAATAATAGCCAGCATTTGTGAGGTTTCCGTCTTGGCCAGCTAAAAATTGCCCCTGGCTTGGGAGAGCACGAAGCCTTTAGTGAGGATGTCAGCAGTGATTTATTATAAGCTGAGTTAATTCTCCTTCGATGTAAAGGCCTCGCATAGGACATAATCACGTTCTTTCCCCCCCACAGAGAGAGCTGCTTACTCCGTGATCCTCAAGACAGCTTCATCCAGACACCGGCCATGGTGAGATTTCAGCTGTTTTCTTTGGACATTTTTGTTGCAGGGGATGGGGCAGAGAGTATCATTAGTCAAGTATGGTTCTCACCCAAGAAAGCTCCAGTGTGAAAAAACAAGGTAGGTGTGCATGTGCGCGTGCTCTCTGTGAATATATTGATGTAACTTTGGTGTCTAATGAGACTTAGGAGAGCTTCTTGGCAGAAGGGCAAGACGTCGTAAACCCAGCTTTCCGTAACGTGCTGGTTAGACTTTTACTGTGTTGGGTTCTTCGTGCTTTTGTTCTTTCTGACCTCATAACCTGAACAGAGGTGAAGGAAACCTGGAGAAGGTTCGGAGATGGCCTCACCTAATTCAAAGTTGAAAAGTAAGCCCTAAAAGCATTATTTAGGGAGTAGTAAACATGGAAAGACGTGAGCTAACTGGAGATTGTGACATCTTTAACAGAATCTTCTTCGATGCCAGTATTCTGGTCTTCTCTAGGTTTTCTAGAGACATTGAATAAAAGTTAAGCATTTAAGCCATAGTTGTCAGTGCTTAGTTGCTGCTGCTGGGGTAATTGTATTCCTTGGCGGCTTTTCGGGCTAGGATCCTTGTGCCGTGAAAGCATAATGTTCTGGAATGTGTGCTCTGGGTGACTTTAATCTGTAACAATGCAGCCGTGATGACTTTCCCCCAGCCTCTATTCTGCATCACTGAAAACACCTACTATATCACAACTGCTTTTACCCGGCATTCTGTAGGAAGGAGAACATCGCTGATTCTTTATTTGAAGATACCTGCATTTAGAAAGTAAAAGACATTCTCCTATATGTATCTCAGTAGCATCTATGCAATGACAGGGGCTGTTTCTTTTTCCTTCTGAAAACGTTGTGATTTATGTGAACACTTTGGTTTTCCAGTATCACCTGACCGCCTCATCCCAGGAGGAAATATCAATATAAATAAAAAATGACATCGCTGGTATTGATAAAGTCTTTATACCCACTTAAGGCATTTTCAGCAAGCAAAAAGAAAGCCATTGAAGGCTTATGGAAATCATAGAAAGTTGGAGAAAGCACATTACTGTCCTCAAGCCAGTAGAATTACCATATATATTGAGACGTTTAAGCAGGGACATTGTAAGTGTCATTTTCAAGTGAGGAGTTCCTCTAAATTAAGGTTTCTCTGCATCGGCCTGTTGAATTTGGGGGCTTAATCATTCTGCTGTGCGGAGCTGCCCTGTGATGTTTAGCAGCACCCCTGGCCTCCAACCACTAGAAAGCAATAGCCCGCCCTCAATTCCCTTCCACCCGCACTCCGCCTTGTCACGCCCGTTGTCACCAACTCTCTGAGGTATAGCAACCATAGATGTCTCTGGACATGGCTCAATGTCTCTTGAGGACAAAGATTTTTGTGGACAAAATCTCCCTCAGTTGAGAACCACTGGTCTAAAGAGACAGCTTGACTCTCTCTGAGTCTGTGAGTAAGATAAAAAGAAAAAAAATTGGGGACTCAAGGACATGAAAAGATTTTATCTCCAAACCTTCACATCGACCATTATGATTATTGTTAGTTTTTAGTAGGTACACTGAGGAACTCCAAAGAGTTCAAACATGAAGAAAACTGGAATTGTCCTCAGAGTTAAACCATAATATGAATGGGTAGACATGAAATCATATGGTTGTTCAATTTCCATCTTACCAAGCAGAAAGCTCATAGCAATTTTTCATTAAACTGAGGCCAAATTTGAAACCTCAGATGTCCCAAAATTCGGAACACTTAACTACCTTCACTTCTTGCACATGTTGTATCTGGATGGCCATAGAAGAGTCTTGTGTACTAAAATCCACTGGGAGGGCCTTTTAAACTTCTTTGCCACATGGGCCAAGTTCAGGATGGTCACTGGCTTTGTAAAGAAAAGCTATTTGTATGCAATGTTCGGGCTTGGCATGAACCTTCCTAGTCAGGTGTTTGTCCATCTCCAGTCTGCAACTGATGTTTCTTTACTCTCAGTTCCAATATCTGCTCTACTAGGAATTCTGTTCCATGAATACATTGGAACTTGCTCTTATCCATGTTTTCATTATCTCTACGAGTGACTCACTCTCTCTAGTTCCCCTTAATTCCGTAAATACGGGTTCTAACATTCCCACCTTTTTATTTATTTTCACAGCCTTATTGAGCCGTACCAACCATGTTTAATACTGTTTATGCCATTTTAGAGTTTACCTTTCACCATGTCATACCTCTTGGTAGAATTTATTCCACTCCTAAGGGCTTGGGTCTAAGAAGTCTCCCCACTTACTCTCCCTAACTCAATAATAACTTAGCAGCAGTAAAAATTGTAATCCTAGATTACAAAAACAGGGACAGTCTTCATTAGCATGGTAAGGTTCGGGGAGTAAAGTGGAACATTTGGCATAGACGCCTCCTTTATACCAAAAGAAGGAGTTTATGATCCAAAAAGTATACAGTGTTCCTTTCCAAACATATTATATATCTAAGCAAAGCCCAAAGCCTAACCATTGTGTTCCATGACAAATGAGAGCTTTGCTGTATATGTGCCCCTGGCGTTGCTTTATCAGAAAGCATCACGGGTGAATGCGACATTGCTGCTACTACTTCTCTGATTGTATGCCCAGAGACTTTCTAATTCATGTTTTGTAGTCGCCAGAACTTTTCTGCTTATGCCAGAGTTGCTTTCGTTACAAATAATAGAAAATCACTTACAGCTTAGGCTAAAAAGGAAATGTGCTGGACAGATGCAAGGGCTTTGCATATGATCCAAAGACAGGACACGTCAGAACTGGAGGAGCCCTTGTTAACTATAGACGTTACTCCTCTGTGTGCCTAGATGGTCCCTGTGCCTGACTTCCTCTGTGCGGAACCTCCGAATCTACCCTCTCACCTTCCCCACTCAGCCCTCTGCCTCCGGAGAGTGACCTGTACAGATGCCATCACATGGTTTCCTTGCCCTCTGTGTTCTGGTTGGAGTCAGCCACTGGGATCCTCAGAAGAAGATCAGAAATGAGGGGGGTGGGATTGGGGTCATTGGCACCCTTCTGTGTGTTCACCTCAGTTGACTACATCTCTCTCCAAAGGCCACATACCCTGGAATGAGCACCTCCATATGAGGAATTACTGTGAGCTCTCTTTTCCAGCTCTAACAACTGCTCTCTCTCCACACCCTTTACACCTAGGGGTGTTATCAAACTCTGTTAATTAAACCCCCCTTATTCTTTATATTATTTATATTCAAGTGTGGCCTCTGTTTCCTTCTCAGACCCTGACTAACGTAATCTCTTCATGTCTCCCTCTATTTAATTCCTTTCTTTCTCTGTGGTGATAGCAGCTCTCTCCCCCCACGCCTTATCTCTCTCCCCACACGGGAGAGAGGACCACCCTCCCGCTTTGTATCTTCTCGGTTCGTGTGCCAGCAGAACTCTACTCTACAGCAGTGACTACTGGTTTTAGTCTATCCCATTCTCTTTCCTTAACTCCTTAAATATATTCTTCCAGTCTCAGCAACAATCCATAGGTTCTATTTTTACGCAGTTTTATAGATGAGGACATTGAGGCACAGAGAAATTGAACTTGGACTCAACTGACGTCATATAACTAGAGGTAGAATCTGAATTCTAACCTAGGCAGATGTGTTTTCCTAAATACCATTTTGGGTAGTTTGGTAGTTGGTCTCGACCACCTTGGGTTGAATGTCCAATAATAGTTCACTCATAATGAGGTTGTGGTAAGGGGGCAAGATACCCTGATTTGCTTCCTGGTGAGTTGGACCTTTGGGAGGAAACACTCTGAAAGTGGTACTATGTAGGGCAGTAAAATTGACTAAAAATTTTGCTATAATCCACCAACCTTACTATGTTAAAACATACTTTTTCATACTCCCTTGACAAAGTTCCTAGAGATACAAAATACTGTAACTATTTAAATCCTGAAATTTGTAGGCTACTGTCCTTGCATACCCTTAAGTCTCCTCTAGACTTCACTTAAAGCAGGCTCAAAGAAGGACCTATCTTATTTAGAAAAAGAACAACATTACCTGTCTTCCCCCTAACCTGGACATTTGATGAATCTCTCCAAACTCTATACTGTGTCCCCCTCTAGTGACTTCTGGTCTGGGCACCTTTATCGGCCTTTCTGCATGAGAAGCATGGAGGTTACTGGCACAATGGATTTACCATTGATCTCAGATGTTCTTGGTTACATGTGCTTCAGGAATAAGTAAAAAATTAAAATTGTTAGCATTTCATCACTTTATTGCCAACTTAAGTGTTTATACCCAGATATTCTATATAGACCAAGCTGTAAGATGTTATTTTTGAGTCTCAGAGTAATTATAATCATGTCATCATGAGAAGTAGAATGCAATAAATGGGCTCTAAGCCCCCTAAAAAGTATAATCTGAAATCATGTACAAGAGGGTATATCCTGATTTTTTTTACACTGTACGTCTTTGTAGTTTTATACTGCTTTAAGATTAATGGAATACATGGCTGTACTGTAGTAGAATATTAAAAAAAATCCTCCTCCATAAGGATGACATAATCTTACAGTTAGTTATATTCCAGGAGTAGCTTTAGGGAGTAGTGAAAACTAAAAATTATTCTAAGAGAGAAAAACTCAAAGCTATGCCTTTCTTTAACAAAACACACAGGCATCAAAAATGAACTAGCCTTGTTTTCCTTTGATTACTACTTTCATATGTAGTCAACATGATAACTACCTTTGCATTTCTGTCCTGGAAAGCAAGCATCATGAGTTTTTGAGAATGTGGTTTATCTATCATTGTGTTTTTAGTACACGTAGTAGATGGCCAACAGTATTTGTTGAATGAATCAATGATGTGTAAATGCCAAGGTGAATATAATGTGATCCCTTATGCATTCTTATCTTTAACCATTTCATGCCTCAGTGGTGATGGATATAGTATGAAAGCTAATGTTGCCCAATGTAAAGACAGTTCATTCATTTCTCCATGTTGAGTAAAATCTGAGTTTCAGGAAAGATAGATGATATTTAGTTGGGCATTTTTGGCCTTTAAAATGTAAAATTCTTATTGGGGATCATATCTGGAAGTCATGGGCAATGCATGATTACATCATTATCTACAAGGTAAAATTTCCCAAAGATGATGAAACTGTACAGACTTGTTCTCTCACCTCCTAAAAACACGTTGCTTATATCAACTTAGGAGAGGATGAAAGTGATACCACAATGGTATTATAGTGAGAAGGATATTAAATGTTTAGCCAGCATCGGTTTGTAACTGAAGATAGAGGAAGACATAAGGGAGAGCACTGGAGAAGGTGTTCATGGTGATGGGCAAGGAAAGTAGTAGCAGGAGGACTAATGCAGAAAACGCAGATCCCTATACTGCTGGGACCGTGGCAGGACTATTGGCCAATGCCAAGTTCTTTAATCAAAGAGGGCCACATGGTAGTTGAGTGAAATTTGATGTTTTGCTTAGTTATCTCAGACATGTTTACTTTCATAGAGGGTTATGGAAAGGTTGAATCAATAAACACTTTCTTTTCAGTCAGCAGACTTGCCATGGACATCAGTAGTCATGCTTAAAATAAAACTAGTCTTTCTCCATGAATGGAGGCATTCCTGGTTTCTTTGAAGAAAATCAGTGCAGCACTGATAATTAGGTACCCAGCCAGAGACATTGATAATTTCATTTAATTCTGAACAAGATTTTGAGTAAGTGGTAAATGAAAACTCAAGCAGTAAGGTTGTTTTTCTAATCTTTGTAGTCATTTTAAATAGCAAATGGTAATTACTGATTGTGTAATGATGTTATGACTTGCATCCTATTATCTATTCAGATGAAAATAAATCATAATGATCTTTGTAATCTTATAACCCTGGGTCACAAACGGATTTTAGATCTCCCATCCTTGTTTTGTCTTACTCTTTCCATACAGGAATCCCTTTTTAAAAAGCAAATTCAATTCTCCAGTATAGCATTGTCTTGCCATGTGTCTTCCGTAAAAATAACACACAAAACAAACAAACAAACTAGGAATTAGGAATCTGAAAAACTAGCCAAAAAAGTTAAAAACACAAGATGAAAAGCATGGAAGTTTTATTTTTTCTGAAAACGCAGCTATCATGCAATGAAGAAAACCAGTGAAATGAACTGTATTTGCAAACTCTTCATTTTTTTATTCTTCCAAACTTACCTTACTGATTACGGTGGAAGAATGAAAAATTCATATGGGCCACCTTAACTCCAGAAGTCATGAATAAACACCTGACAAGCTTAGAATATTCTTGTCTTCCTTCCGTTGGCATGTCTGCCATAGTGCACATGCATAACAGAGCCCGTACATGGGCAAGTTGGAAACAATGCGATTTTATGGTGTTTGCGGTTTCTTTTTAAAGAACTTTTTTTTTTTTATTATGCCCTTGACATCTAGTCACCGTTATCAGCCCAGAGAGTTCGGTTCTCCACAGACAAAAGCTTTTAGACATCTCCTTGGACCCGGTCCAGCTTGACTATAGGAAGGTGTTTGTTTTCTTTCTTCTCCTGTTTTGCTTGTTGGGTACCCACAATATCCAGGTGCACATCAAGGTTTTCCCTTGTTCTTGAAATGGATGAGAGTGACGAGGAAGTACTTAGTGCATTGGAAGAGGGCCAAATAGCAGGTGGGGAAGATGAGTTATGACACCGAGATTATCATTGCTGGTGAAACCAAACTGGGGCACTTACTATTTCTGTGCTGTGGAGTCAGGTGGCAAAGGCACTGAGGGTTGGCAAGCCCCAGTATCCAAAGCAAGAAAAAACTGGAGGCAACTGAATCAGGACGTGCTGAACCCCCAACACCTTCATTCCAACAATACAAAAAAAAAAGCCAACTTGTGAAAAAAGTTAGACCAGCTACCCGGGCTGATGCCATCAGAAGAGTCAGAAATGGTCCTGTATTCCATGTTGGACGCATTAGATGCACTAGAAGTAGATAAGTTGAGAATATACTTACAAATTATTCTTGATAAGTGAGATTTCCATGATGATTGTGTAGTTATCTTTACCTTCATTATTTTTACTGTCAGTGACAAGTGGTGATAAACAATCAAGGTTTTAGTCTGGCCTTTATTTTTATCCTTCCTACTGTCTTTTTCCACATGTCCTCATGAAGAAAGGCTGCATTTTTGGGGAGGGTTGGAAAGGTGAGAATAATAAGCTAGCTGGAGGACTATATAAGAATATAATCACAGATAGGTGGAAAGATGAAGGCACAAAGATGTTTATGGCAGCCAAATAGGGAAAAATCAGGCATGTTCTCAAGTTGACTTGCAGGAGGTACGTCAAATAAATTACAGTACAGCTAAATGAGGCAACATTCTGCAGCCATTTAAAACAAGGAGGGAGACAATGTGTATTGATATGGGGCTGTACTTACAGCATTGTTTAATTCATCATGGAATGTTTTGTGTGTTTTTAAAAAATATGAAACAAAAGTTAATCCCACCCCCTGGGTGGCAGGATTACTAATGACTGCAAATGTGGCCCCACATCCGCCCAGTACAAGTCCTCCTATCAAAAAGTGGGGTCTAGTATTCCACCCCGGGATCTGGACTGGCCATGTGAATTGCTTTGCCAATAGACCACTGGCATTCGTAATACAATTAGAAGCTTGGAAAGAGCTTGCACATTGGGACTTGCCTTCTTGCTTCTCTTGGGAACTCTGCTACTGCCACTGTGAGAACAAGGCTGGACAAGTCTGCTGGATAATGAGATAGTTATGGCTCCTGTACCCCTAGGCAACCCCCAACATGGAACCACCTAATCTACTGTAGCAGAAGAACCTCCTGGGTGAGGCCAGCCCAAATTGCTGACTCATGGAAATATAAGCAACTAAATAGTTGTTATTTGGAGCCATGAAATTGTGGGATGGTTTGTTATGCAGCAAGAAGTAATGGATACTCGTGTGTGTATGTGTGAGTGTGTGTGTGTGTGTGCAGCTTATGTTTCTGAAAGGATGTGAACCAATATGTTAGCGATGTTTTGTTTTATATTATGAGGTGAAATTATCAGTGAATTTTACTCTTGTTTATCTGTATTTTCTTTTTTTTTCCAAAATGATTATTTACGTGAATAACAACAAATAAGTAAATAAGAAAGGAAAAGTCTAACATTGAAATAAAGCAATTGCTTTATGAAAAACAAGAGCCAACAACTAGGTATAATTGGTATCTTTATCTATTTTTCCAAGTTGCTTTTCTTGATAGTTCTTTTGAGCAACCTGATGTGTGTGTGTCACCAGCTGTTATCGTGAAAAAGACACACACGGACAGCACCCAGTGCTGATGAGAATGTGGGAATTCTCACTCCTGGAACAGAAGCTTTAGGGAGAGTGTGAAATGGTGCAGCCATGTGAAAGAATTTGGCAGTTTCTTACAAAACAAAGCACGTTCTTACCATGTCATCCAGCAATAGCACTCCTTGGTATTTACCTAAAAGGGTTGACAATTTACAACCACACGAAAACCTACGTGCGAATGTCTACAGCAGCTTTGTTCGTGATGGCCAAGACCTGGAAGCAACCAACACATCCTTCAGCAGGTGAATGGATGGATTCTTGAACTGTAGTTCACCCAGACAATGGAATATTATTCAGCACTAAAAAGAAATGAGCTATTAATCCATGAAAAGACATGAGGGAATTTATATGCAGATTAGTAAGTAACAGAAGCCAATCTGAAAAGGCTACACAGTGTGTGATTCCAACTAACATTCCGGAAAAGGCCAAGCTATGGAGACAGCACAGAGGGCAGTGGTTGTCAAGATGCTGGGCAGAGGGATAGATGGATTTTTAGGGCAATGGAAGTATCCTGCCTGATGCCACAACGATGGGCTCCTGTCATTTATACTTTTGTTCCACCCCCTAGAATGTACAGCCCAAGAGTGAACCGTAAACTACAGACCTTGGGTGATTATAATGTGCCCACATAGGTTCACCCATTGTTATCAATGTGCCACTCTGGTGGGGGCCAC
This sequence comes from Lyroderma lyra, assembly GCA_004026885.1. NCBI lineage: Eukaryota > Metazoa > Chordata > Mammalia > Chiroptera > Megadermatidae > Lyroderma > Lyroderma lyra. The sequence goes on along the minus strand of PVJL010001242.1, from coordinate 90,682 downwards.
TGATAATGGAGAGGCCATCTGTGTGTGCAGATAGGGAGCATATGAGAAATCTCTGTATCTTCTCCTCAATTTTGCACTGAATTTTAAACCTCTCTCTGAAAAAAAATAAAGTCTTAATAATAATAATAATAATACTATTAAAGAAAGCATAGGAAAGATAGATGCAGAGCACAGGGAGATCTCATAAGTTTCTCCCAATGTCTAAGTTTCTTTGCCTTCTTTACACTGATGAGAAAATTTGAAAATGAAGATGTCTAACGTAAATGACATTTTATAAATGTCCATGCTCCTATTTCTCATTCTTTTGTTTTTATCAATCATCTGTATCAACACAAAACAAAAGAGAGAAGGTGTAAAAATGAAAAACACTTTGAAGCTTGATCAAGTCCATACCAGAATGATGAAACAGGTGACTGGAGAAGATGAATGGCATGCCAGGCAATGGGCTGAGTGATAAAAGAAACTTTCAGGAGCGGGCAGGACACTTTCCAGATAGGACCTGGGTCGGCTTGGTGTACACGGGGCCTTGGAAATGGATGCCACGCTTCTTATGCTCTTCACATTCTTTTAAGGATGAGAGAATAAAGAAACCACAGTTAAAACTCCAAGCAGCCTACCAGTGAACCACAAACGTCTGAGAGAAAGGGAGTTCAGTTTTATACTTTGCATAATCAGACCACATTTTAAAAATTCCTGAAAGACGTACCATCTCATTCTTCTTCCCAACTTCCTTTGTATCTCGAACATGCAATGGAGGAGTAGGCTATTCACAAGGTAACTTGATCCGATTTCTTTACTTTTGTCTGAGTCCGATCTTTGCAACGTCCGTAAGGCTTCATCTTTCAGTACCTATAAAATATTTAAATTATTTCTTTCAGAGGATGGGAATGCACACTTACCAGGTGTAGGAGGAGGCTGGGGCATTTGGGGAAGGGTTAGGTCTAACAGAGAATATCCAGCTATTACTGTGTAAAGGCAGGAGCAGGGAACAAACACAGCCAGCGGAGTGTGTTTCGACTCTTACTTCAGTCTCCGAGTTCCCTCCTCCTCCTCTCCTTCTCCCTCTTCTTCTGGTTTTTGGTACAGTACCTGGGGGTTGGGGAGCAGGTTTGTTGTGCCAAGAACTACTTGGTGTTCTGTTGGGAACATCTTGAAAGCTTCATTGCATGTGTCTGTTATGTCACAGTGTTTGTTTTTTCAAACAATTCGACATTTTGAGCTGACAGAAGCCTGGAAAGTTGGCCTTCCAGATGCAATATCTCTGAGCAACAATTTCCATGTGGTCCACTTCTGCCCCCTTCCCAAACGGTGGGCCACGTCCAAACACCTCGCTGACCACACTGGCTGGCTGCGCAGTGCCATTGCCTATCAGGGTTTCTCCTGGAGAACGCCAGATCTGATTTTCTGCAGACTCGCCTAGCCAGGGCCTGAAAGCTCGGCCCAGAATAAAACATCGTTTATTTCCTTCCTGGTACCAGGCTTCTCATAGGATCTTGCTTTCTTGTGCCAAAACATCTTTAGTTCTTTGTTTACTTTGTTGAACATGAAAAATACTCACTTATTACAAGAAATCACTCCCATCTTCTGTGCTGTCGATATTTTATTTCTAGTGATCAGTTACGTTTTGTTGCTGTTGTGTGATGGTTTTCAAAGGCATTCTACGTATATTGCATACCAATTGGGACAATTTTATTTAGAACTAGAAGAGATGTGGTAAAATTTTCTCAACTGTAAAATAGGGATAAAATGGGTGCAAAAAATTTATAGAGAAAGTAGATTATTGGTTGCTTACAGCTGGGGATGGGAGCAGTCATTAACTATAAATACACCTAATGGTTTTTCCTGGGATGAGGAAATGTTCTAGCATTTAAATTATGGTGATACTTACACAGCACAGTAAATTTGCTAAAAATCATTGAATTGTACATTTCAAATGGGGAAATGTAAGGTATGCAAGGGCTGTCCTGGAAAAATCCAGCCATAAAGGCCTCTAGTTTTCATACCGCATGTCTGGATACTTCCTGGACAGCCCGCACGCATGTTACATACAGATGCAATCTGACTGTTTAACAAAGGAGGGGGTGGTATCTGCATAATTAGATTCTTTTGCTAATTAATTGGTGATATCTATGTAAAAAATATATCTTGGATGTTAATAAGTGCTCAATAATATTTACCAAAATTGTTTCTATTAACTTCCATGAAAGTCAGCTCATGTCCAAATTTCCTCTTGCTTTTCAGTAATTACACACACACACACACACACACACACACACACACCCCTTCTGCAGCTGATTCAGTTGACTGGACCGGAGTTTCATGAAACTCACTGAGACTTGTTTCACTGCAAAGCCCTCGAGGTTGATCTTGGCCGTCATTTTTCTTACCACATTCAGTGTAGTTCTGTAAGTCTGTCATTAACACCTAAAGCCTTTAAGTCCTTCCTTTTGGATCAAATCTTATCTTTTTTGAGGATTATGCATTATGTTTTGTTAGGCTCACTCTCCATTTTGCCAACATACCTCCAAAAGATTCCCACAGGTATAAATTCCACAAGAACAAAACCGAATCTCTCCAGTTCCCCACCGCAATGTTTATGAATATATTTCTTTCCCGTCTTGAGACTGCAGAGCTGTCTTTGACCTCTCCCCGGCTCCTAGCATATAGAAGGTCCCACAAACCCATTAAGTTTGCTCTTGAATTGATGCTTATTTAGGTGCCTCCATTGTCACTCGCTCTGGACTGCTCAGTCTGTGAACATCTCACATGAGGACCGTAGTGGGAAACGGAATGCCCACCAACGTCATTTCCTTGCTCTGTCACCTGGTTCCGGGATATCCTCATTCCCTGGCCAGATTCATGCCTCTACACATCGGGCTTTGTCACTTCTCGTCCTACCAGAAACCTTAACATTTTCATACTGCACTCCGTCTACTTTTACAAAATGTTTTAAACCTACAGATGTGACATGGATGCCCTGGATGTGGCATGTGCATGTACACGTGTCTTCGGGCATAGGGCGAGCATACAATATCACATCCTTTCCCAGAAGTCTGTGGGCCACCACAGTGAGATAAAGGAGTGAGATAAAGGAGCAGTAAAGAAACCATTTTCATGCAGGTTAATGCAGTTCACTAAGATGTTTTGAGCATGGAATATTTTAGTAACATGTCTAGAATCATTCTTGCAAGACTGTAGAGCAAAATATCAGATGGAAGAATAGCATCTGCATATGACACTCAGTGGAAGAGGACACAGACTGATGGCCTCCCAGAGTGGGGGACTGTGGGGATGCCTCATTCCACCTTGTCCCCTACACCTCTTCGGTTTAAATCTTTCACCTTTCTTAGCCTGGTGGCATCTTTTAGGGAGGTTTATTGTTTTTCTTATCTTTTGTGTCCTTGAACCAGCAGCCCGGGACCCTTCCCGGAGGAGGTGACTATGATGACGAAACTTAACAGGCTTCCAATAAGTGTCTTTGGATTAAGCTGTTTAAAGCCAAGCCCAGGGTGACTGTGCCAGCATGTGGTAATGCAAACGTAGGGGACATGACTCTTGACCAGAAAGTCACTCCCTTTTTCCAATTTGGCCAGAGATACTTGAATTTTTTTGGTGGCTGCCCTATGCCCATGGTGTATTATGGAGTTATTAATAGCATCCATTGTGCACATATGTGCAGCCCAAGCAGGCATTGGCCAGCTCTCTGGCAGAGTGAAATGGTGCCTAACACTAAAATCAAGTCATCATTACTACGCAATCTTTCTAGGAAAACAGTGTCACACAAAAACATCTGAATGTGTAATTGGCATCTTTAAAGATGCCTGCCGTCTGGACCTCACTCGGTTTAATTAGTCATTGCAGGGTGGTGGTTCTCTTGTAAAAATCTTACACTCCCTTAACCCTGACTTTTCACACAAGGACATTTCAAGCCCCGTCGCTGCTGTCCTATGGCGAAGTGGACACATTTCCATTTAACGGGAGTCCACCTCAGGGTTCATGAGCCAGACGCTCGTTATTTGGCAGGGCCACCGAGCCCAAGTCTATAAATTGTAGCAGCCAGGAAAGGTTGTAGGCAGCTAAAAATGGCAAGAGGACAGGAGTCATGGGACTCACTCCACCCTTCCTTTAGAGACTTCCAGACAGCGGAGTGAGCAAGGACTAGGGAGGGCAGCTGAGGGAAATGACACGTAGAGATGAGCCCGAGCAACGCTTAAGAATGGGCTCACGCACTGAGGGAACCGTGTGTGGCTGGGGACAGCGATGCAAAGACTATTCAGCAGTTTCTGTAGCTAAACATTTTAGATAGTTCATTATTTATTACTTTACTGTTTGAGTCAGGTATCATCCAACTGGACATCAGAAAATAGAGCTTGTTATATTTCAGGGAAGACCATGACATCCAGTACGATCTTCACACTTTTTTCTTTATTTCTGCTTCAGTTCCCTTTGATTACTGTTGATTTTCTGAGGGTAGGTGTCAAGAATGGGAGTAGCCACGGCTGGTCAATAGAATATCTGTTTTATGTAATTGTTATTGTTGTCCATTTGGGTTTGTTGTTCTTTAGTTTGAAGCTTTGCAGTGGAAATGATCACAGGATGTGTTAAGATGGTTTGTCAAAGTTGTTACAGAAAGATGGTCTTGCCACTTGCACCCAAAGAGAACCCATCTTTTGTAGATTGTCACAGATCTCTCAGGTCTGTTTGAAGTAGAAAATGCCTTATCTTGCCACTGTCCTATATTTCTGATATTGCTTCTGTTTTATTATTATGGTTATCATTCCACCTAATTATAAAAATAGAGTGAATTACCTCTTCTAATAGAGTATTTAATCATCTCTTTCCATTTTTCCTATTGTATTCATTTAATGTTTACTGTGTGCTAGGCTTCTGTTAATGTCAAAGGTCAGGGAACTTAAGCATTTGTATAATTATTGAGTCTAGGAGTTAGAGGCTGAATTAGGGCGGGCTCAACTGGGTGGTTCTTGGGTCTCAGATGGGATCGCTCATCCACCTGGCAGTTCCATGGTTGTCAGCTGGGCCTGTGTTTCTCATTCTCCAGCAGGCTAGCCCAGGCATGCTTTTATGTCAAAGGTAGAAAATCAAAAGAGAAAAAGTGGACGTGCATGTGATCTTTGTGGCCTGGATTTGTAGCTGATGCACCACCATCTGACAGCCTTCGTTGACGGAAGCATGTCAAAGATTTAGAGACCGAGGAAATAGACCCCTTCTGTTCTGAGAAGGGGACTTGGATCCTGTGGCACAGGGAGTGGGGATAGGAAGGGACAGAGAATCAGGGCCATTAATACTACTAATCTATATGCATGTACTCCTCATTGGAAACATTTTGATCAGAAATTTTTAATTTTCTCAAGCTTTAATTTATTAGGAGGTCAAACTTCAGATAGGTAAGATAAAATACCAAAAATGTGAAATTAGAAATGAGAAGTTATTAAAGAGCTATCTATAGAGTTGACTTACAATTCTGCCCTTAGAAAGTAAGAAAAATGCCTTTTCTTAAGTCAGTATAACAAATTTTGGGCCATTTATACTAAAACATCAATTTTGGAGATGTCAAAGCATTATATGGTGTCATTCCAAGAACACTGAGAATTTATAATCCACTGTAACCGAGCTTTGGCAGGGCCGCCTCGAACCTTATTGTCCTGTCCCCACCTCCAGTTCCCCTAATGCCCACGTTGCTTTCCTTAGATCGAGGAGCTGGCAGTACATGCAGAGGAAGGCTAGACGGGCAGATGGAAACGGGGCTAGTTCCTCTCTATCAGCAGTGAGCTTTTCCAGTGCTAGGCTGACCAGACGACGTTTTAAATGGGAAAGAAAGCAATGGTACTGTCCGGTTTCACATGCCACATGTGGTCAGTCTGCTGATACCTTGCAACAGTGACACTAGGCTGACCTGACGCACTGTTTGAAATGGGACAGTACTATTGTTTTCGGTCCCACTGAAATGGTATGTCTGGTCAGCCTACCTACTGCCACAGCTACAATTTAAAAACTCGAACTTGATGCCTGAGTTAACTGTATTCTGACTCTCTCCCAAAAACTATCGCTCCAGCTGTAGAAATAGATTTCAAATATGGATTCTATTGATCATGAGGAAATGAACCAGTATTGAGAAATTTATCTCACTTTTAATATTTTTAGACAAGGGTAAAATTTTCCTCAGACTTAACTTACAAAACAAGTTTTTATTGACTATATTGTAAAACCATGACAGTAAAATAAATTACCTTCACAAGCAGGTAATCAACAGTACCTGTGTCCCCAGGGCTAAGGGGTCCTCTGAGACATGGGCTTGCAGTGTCTTAAAATGTCTCAGGCAGACTGTGACAATTTGGTCACCTTATTCACAAGTGGGCCTTTTGAAAGGATAGTTTATAATCAGGCAATGTTTTCTATAAATCAAGCAAATTCGGTTAAACTGAATATTAAAGTATTTTGTGTTTTACAGGTATTGCAGTTTTATTTCATTTTATAAGAAAAATTCTAACATTCTAATTTGCTACTGAAAGCTAAGCTGAAAGTAAAAAGTGAGGTATGGCATCTTTCATTCACACGAATATTGGCTAAAGGAAAAAATACATAAAAATAAATACGTTTTCATAGTATAAACAGCAGAAATGAGAAGTCATTATTTTTAATAATTATAGAAAAGGCCTAATTCATCTATTTCTTTTTTTCTCTGTCAAATAAAGGAGTTGTTTGATGATTTCTAAGATCCCTCCAGCTATGATGTTCTAGAACAATGTGCTTATAATACTATGTATTCTCCATTAGAAGAGAAGTTTCTTCAGAGTGCAGACTGACTTCTAAAGAGTTAAAGAGTAGTGCAAAGTGCTGCCATTTTAACAGAACATTTTAAACCAACAAAATATACTAACTACTGTTATTGTTTATTTTCTTTCTAGTCTAGGGAAATTTTTTTTTTTTTTAATCTGCCAGAAGGGACCTTCAGGGTTTGAGCCTTAACATTGTTCTTATGACTTGAATTTATTTTTTAATTAGAGTTAAAATAAAAATAAATGTTCACTTTCTAGAGCTATGCAAGTTTTGGAAGAAAAAAAAAAAAAGAAACTTCCTCATCTGAAAAGATTTAATGGTAATCTATGCTGTAAAAGTGCATTTTGAAAAATATAAAACAAAGAGCTTTCAAAGTGGTCAAAGACTAATGTAAAGTGATATATTTCAGACCGGAGAGATGGTGTAACTTACTCCTGTCACTGCTGCCTGTTTATTGTGTTTGTCTGGTTGGCCTGGTAACCAGCTCATGCCATTTCACTCATTTTATAACGTTCCTGTAAATGTTAGGTAGACCTGGATTTATTATACACTGTCAACACCTAAAATGGAACCCACTGCTTAACGTAGTTTATTTGGCTGGATGCCTCTGCCTCCTTTAAAAAAAAAATAGTGTGTGCGTGCGTGCGTGTGTGTGTGTGTGTGTGTGTGTGTGTGTGTGGTGTTGAAGGAAAATAAATTCCATAGTGCCTCCCAAAGAAATGTAGCCCAGGCATAATTGAAGTTGGGTGGCATGGGCTATGTCAGAGGAGCATTTGAGTTCAGAAGCCCGTAGTGTTGTTGGGTGGGGACATCTGACTCACAATATTTGTGACTTGGGTTTAGAGGGACAGAGGACCGAGAGTCATGTTATTGCTGAATTTATCATCCCCAATAAAACCAGATGGCCAATCACTGTTGTCCAGAAAGGCCTGTGAGCTGTCAGAGGATGAATCATCAGCCTGTTAGGAGTTGGACACATTTCTTTCCTTCTTAGTAACATGCTAGTTTCATTATGACAGGGCAGGTTTGCTGCAGGCCCAAAAGATACGGTCCTCATGTTTGGATAGACTTCATCGAGCTTATATAGACCATTGAGATAGCTAGAACATTAAGGTGAAACATGTTCCAAGGGCCAAAGTGGTTTAGAAATATTCAAGGGAAATGTAATACTCTGGCCAAAACCAGTGACAGCCGACTGAGCTCAGCAGTAATGAAAATCACAGACAGGTACCCGGGCTGCTGTGCTCTAGGTCAGCTGCTCAGTGAATCATTGTCCTATTTACTCGGTTTCTTTCCAGAAGTGGGAGGAGGTTGGCTGCTAGTTAGAGTGGATTTTGTTGATAGCTCTGTTCAATATTAGTGAACAAATCCTTACATCCTATACTCTTTTGGCTACCTGGGATCCATAAGTTCATCCTGTCCATTCCTCTATCAGGTTCATTTTAAATGTGATTGGGTGTCCAGGCTGAGTGCAAAGGTTAACAGAAACCATGACGCCCTCTCCTTGGGCTGTTGCTTGAAGTAACATCCCTCCAACCGTCTTCCTACCTGTGCATCTCATCATTATTTTCAGAATATGAAAAATGTGAAAGATTATTATAAAAAAAAATTTCCATAAGTACTCAGGCAATTGGAGAACCAAAGCTGTCCTAGGTAATTGTGTCTTTTTATTAGTTGCATGATTAGTATAAATGCAGGTCAATGTACTTTGGGGCTTACGAATCATCTTTTAGAAGAGCAATTTAAAACAGATCAAACCCGTTGATTGAATTGCATGTTAATCCCACCCCTGAGTGTTTTATGAGTTGACTAAGGAAGGCACATTCTTCCTACTCTCCAGCCTCCAAACCTAAGGAAGCATGTGTCATATACATTCCAAGGGAAAATTGGATATTTTGTTTTTAAACACCCGTAGTATATGTGCCCTTTGACTCAAGACAAATAGACTTTGGGGAATTATCTTAAAAATATATGTATTTAATGTGTGTGTCATATATGTGTATGACATAAACAAGGGCTGTCCGGAAAAAACCCAGCCATAAATGCCTTTGTTTTTCATATCACATGGCTGTGTACTTTCCGGATAGTCCTCTTGCATACATACATATTTTATATATATACATATGTGTAAAAATTAGGCATCGATTAGTATATTATAATAACCAAAAACAAAGATATGCCAAGAGAAAATTAGTTAAAATCTTGGTTTCCATCATTTACTAGCAGTGTGACTTTGGGCAAATCGGTTAAACACTGTGAACATCATGTGCACAATGCAGTCCTTTAGAAGTTGCATAATGGAGGAAAATCACAGCAGATTAAATTAAAATGCCATAAATGGTCACGTAAAGTACTCAGGTAATGCATTGTCTTGCTTTATCACGAGACAAGGTCCCTAGGTGTTCTGGGAGACCCGCCGAACACGTCTAATCCATCACACGTCTTTCCTTCAGGTGCAAGTAGCTAACTGGCTACTTCACTAATCCTATTACTTTGAGAATATTCTCCGTATGATTTGTTCTTTTGATTATTCTCCATTCTGGCCATATTCTTTTAAGCATTTATCAGTTGTCTTATATCCTTCTAAGAACTGTGGGTCACAATCTTCATTTGAATTATCTTGAGAGTGCAAGCAAAATCTAACAACTTACAACTTCCTCCCCTTTCCTTGTGGAGGTGGAATTCTTGTAAGTTCCTATAAGTACAGCATTGCACGTTCTTTGTCCAAAGCCTGTCAGCTAGAAAAGTTTGATTACCATCTGCTCCAAAGGCTCATATGATATCATAGAACATGCCATTTTATCCACTTTCAGAAAGAATCTTGTCGCCTCCTATCTGCTGGTCCATTCCATTTTGGTTCTTGGTAGCTTCTTCCATAAACATAAAGAAATTTCTGCAACTCTGCGTTGATGACCACCTACATAATGAGATCAAATCTTAATTCTTGGTGACAAACAGAGTAAACATACGGGTAGTTTGTTTAGGCTCTATTTTGAAATGACTAAGTAGCCTGTGAAAACAAAGTTTAACAGACCCATAAAAGTATGCTGTCTACATAACTAATGTAGACTGTTTTTATGTTGCCTATTACAGACTATAAACAGTAACAGTGGAGTCTATCTTTTATTCCATAGAGTTGTAAAATGTCCTGGCTGTGACAACATATATACTAAACACACTTTGTAAAGATGTTGCATTTATTTTATATTTAAATGAAAGCAATAAACTGTTAAAAAATAACAATGTAAAATGCAGACAAACACATTACACTTGAAATGTACTTAAAATTAAATAAAATGTAGAAGAGTTGTGTGTGTGTGTGTGTGTGTGTGTGTGTACATAAATGAGGAGAACTTTCCTACAGCAGAATTTGCATGTTTAAAGTTGTCCTTGAATCTGTCTGCTACAGAATTTCTGACAGCACAGTGGTGGGACTGTGTCAGTGGAGTCATGACTGCCCCTTTTAATTATCTCACAATTTGCTCACTGGTTTGGGGTAATTGGAACAATTTGCTTCCAGAAACCTGTGAGGAATCAGATGTTAATTGACTTTGTCTTGCTTAATCAGCCCAAGCAACAGGCTTCATTTTCCTGAATGTTTCTTAAGCTCTGTGCTGGCATCCTGCGATACAGTGGAAAGAAAACATACAGACAGTTGCCTTGGTATCAAGTGGCCAGATCTGATTATGACTCCAACTCTGAATGGAGAGATTCCAGGAATTAGCTGAGGGGCCTAGAGAAAATACTCAGAAATGTGAAATAACATGAAGAAGTGTTCCTGTGATTTACATACAACACAGTGCAAAGGTAATAATACACATTTAAATTCAGGGTTCAGAACTTATTCTGATTCCACTGCTGTGATCTGGAACACTCAAGGGGCAGCTCCATTTATTTGGACCTTTCTGGGTATCACAGCTCAGCATCCTTGATTCACTTTCTCACTTGACAATGACTTCTTAAATTCTGCTTTACCTTTCTGCTGGGCCCCTCTCCAAGTCCCACGATAAAAATAAAGAACATCTAAAGTATCTAAAATCTGTTTATTACTTAAAAAAAAAACCCCACAGTGAATACTCTGTTTTTTTCACACTCTTGAATCTGATGGGAAGGAGTGAAGGATTGGGCAAAATATAAAGTAGTTAAAAGAATACCATTTTTCTCCATGTTTTCCTTGCTATTTGTTTTTACATCCTTTTCCATATGTCAGACACTGTCCCTTATTTCCCAAAAACATATCCTAAATGTTATCTATTTTCTGAGATCTATTGAGCCTCGAATTATGGCCCAGCAGGCATATGCTCAGTTTTCCTAAGGTGTTAAAATGTGCTCCAGAAGAGCTTGTATTTCTCCAGCTGTTAGATGCATAATTATATGTGTGTCCATTAAATCAAGCTTATTAGCTGTATTGGTAAATATTCTATGGCTTTAATTTAAGTTTGTAACTTATCAGTGAAATAGATGTTTTAAAACTTTCCATGATAATTATGAATTTGTTAGATCTTTTTACAGTTTTATTCATTTTTATTTATATATCCGAGGCTAAACTAATAGGCTGTCAGTTTATTTTTAAAATATTACTGATATATTGAACTATTTATTATTTATTACATAGTAACTTTTTCTGATAATACTTTGTCTTGATGTATCTTTTGTATAATATTAATATTGGGATGTCGGCTACCTTGGTTAGTATCCTGAGTGTGTCTTTCACAGTCTTTTTATTTAAAAAAGAAATCCATGTTTTTATGCTATAGAAATATCTTATGAGCAGCATGGGGTCAAGGTTGGTATGTCCTGAATGTATATTTATAAGGAATTTTTTAAGTACCATTTGATCACTGCTCTTTTAAATGGCAAGCTTAATCTAGTCCATTTAGCCTGTCAATGTTATGAACTCATTTATAGTGTCTAACTTTGTAATTTCTGTTTATTTCTCTTATCTTCTTTTAATCTCCTTATATTTTTATAAAATTGAAAGCAACAAAGAAACAAAACTCATAGACACAGTCAATAATTTAGTAGTTATCTGAGGGGAAGGGGAAGGGGAATGGGGGAGAAGGGACAGGGACACAAATATGCGGTGATGGAAGGAGAACTGACTCTGGGTGATGACCACATAACACAATACACAGACGATGTACTGTGGAATTGTACGCTTGGAACCTATGTAATTTTTACTAATCAATGTCACCCCAATAAATTTAACAATAAAAAAGATTAGGTTTTTTGAGTTGAAGTTCCTATTTTTCTCATTTTCTCACACTTGAAAAACTTACTGGGTTTTGAGTTCATCTGTATCTACCCTTTTAGAGATTACGCTGGTAATTTTATCATGAATATTTAATTAAGCCCAAATTTTAACACTTTAAAAACTTAAACTACATTTGTAATTAATCATGATATTGCTACTCTTTCAGAGGTTACTCCTGATATTTTACTATGGATGTTTTGTTACATAAGCAGAAAGCTTAACACTATCACAAACCCTTTCTCAATACCCTTCCTCCCAACAACAAAATGAGGATCTCGTTAGGGGCTGATACCCTCCAGGGCATGTTATTGATTTATTTCATTGCTGTTCTTTACAGATGACTTAGTATTTAAGTAGTACTATTAATATTATTGCTTTAAACCAGATAATGTTTTTCTAGATTTCATATATGTTCACCATTTTTTCTTTGTTTTTACATCTTGAATTTCCTACTAGACATATCTTTCATCTTCTCGAAGTATATTTTTCTTTCTTTCTTTTTTTTTTTTTTTGCGTTTTGGTATGTGGGTAGCTCCCTGACTGGGGATCGAACCCAGGCCGCAGCGCTGACAGTGCCAGCGCCGAAGCCTCAAGCCACTACACCATCAGGGAACTCCCTCGAAGTATATTTTTCAATTTAGCCCATTAGAATTTTTTTGATCTGAAGATATTATTTTATCCTTGTATTTTTAAAAGATGGATTAGCTTAGTACCCTATTCTAGTTCAATAGTGATTTTCTTAAGTACTTTACCCTGAAGATTCCATTAATTTCTCATTTCTATTGTTACTTTTGGGAAATCTGCTATCAGTATTTCTGTATCAGTGAGATGTCATTTCTTCTACCTATTATGCCACAAATTTATGAATTAAAAATTGATTAGGGATTCTGACCTATGGTTAAGGATATATTCTACTTCCCTTCTCGATTCGGTGGTAAGAAACACATAGAATACACTCCCCCACACACAAAGCCACAAAACTTAAACCACGTGTAAAAGAAAACTGTTACATGCCTTATTTAATTTTATATAACTAGATATTTAGTATATTTTAATTTAGTATATGTGTATGATATATAGCTTAAATATTTTAATATGTCATATTTATTTAAACAGGTAAATAGTGGAAATCATAAATAGCTCTTAAATATCTGGTGCTATGTGGATGTACTTATTTGGGGGTTTCTGTAGTTTAATATTATGCCCAGAAGAATTTTTAAAAAATCATCACCCTCATGTAATGCTGTATGAACAGGCCATTAAAACACTTTTGATCCAAAGCCAGGTTTTGCACTACGAGGTTGGGATATTCTGAATAAGTATTTGTGAGTTGGGTTCTTAACTGACCCAAACCTCAGCATGTTGTGTGGTTGTCCAGACCGTTCCTCTGATGTTCACGCAGCATAGTAACCAGTTGTGGAACTGACAAGGAAGGAAGGGCATGGGGCCTTTGGAGTGACTTCAGAGAACAGGACCGTGATTCACAGCCAGGAAATCAGACCTTTGAGAAGAGATAAAAGCAACTGGGTTTCTTAGCCTGAAGAACAAGTAGCTGAAGAGTATCTAGTAATAATTTTCAACGTGATGAGGAACCCTTAATAAGTGATGGTGACTGTGAGTCCTGTGTCTCATGAAGCACAACCAGATAATGTAGCTTTTGAGTTCATTAACCAGAATTCATTGTCTAATGAGGGTGACTGTTTAATGTTTTGACTAAATTCAGAGCTGGCTCAGAGACCACCTTTCTGTTGCTTTATATGAGCCCCACCCCCACCCCCTGCAAATTCCCAAATGGCATGAGCTTGGTTTCCCTAGTACTTTGCATGTCCCCATTGCAGCAATATCTCCCATTCTTCAAATACTCCAGTAAGCACCTTAGTGTAGGGCATCCTATAATTTACTTCCATCATCAGGGTCAGGCAACTAGACGTGCTTAATAGACTAGACTTTTTGTTAGATTGAGGTGGATGAGAATCGCTCTATGCCTGTTATCATTACTGTGTCCCACTTACCATGGGAGACTGATCTAACTTAGGGAGCTGTAGTACTATAGTATCTTCACAAAAGAGGTGGCATTGAATTCGATCTTGAAGGGTACAAATGATTGCAAAATTCACCAGTGAAGGTTAATGGAAAAGGAATAAAGTATATGGGAGTTCCCTGGTGGTGTAGTGGCTAGGCTTCGGCGCTGTCAATGCTGCAGCCTGGGTTCAATTCCCAGACAGGGAACTACCCACATTAAAAAAAAAAAAAAAAAAAAAAAAAGAAAAAAAAAGAAAAGGAGTGCATATGATCTAGGAGGAGACTGAGGGATACGCCTTTCCGGCAGTGCGCATGCGCCCTGGGGAGCTATGCGATGTAAGACCAGACAGAATGGAGTGTGATTGTGAAGAAGTACATCAAGCCAAGGAGTTGAAATGTTATGATGCACATGTTTTCCAGACTATGTTACTTAAAATATTCAATCTAAGAGATATTAATGATTTTTTCAGAAAAAAATGTTTCCAAGTACAACTAAATTTGAGAAATGAGAGTGTTAAGTAAAACCAGTTTTTTTTCCTGGGAGATTTCTTCAAGTTACTGATATGCTAAGGAGCAGTGTGAATTTCCTAAGGAGGGACAGCTGGCCTTTCCCAAATATGTTTAATCTCATGACTTTTTTATTGTGGAGCAAATCCCCAGCTTGTGCTACACAGGTAAACACATGACAGAAGCACTGAAGTTGAGTAACATGAGTGAAGTTATGTTTAAAGAAGATTAATCTAACAGTGGCACACAAGGCCAATTGAATGGAGGGGAGAAGGTCCCATTATAAGGGTACTACAGTTGATCTGGCATAAATTAATAGGAGTTTAAATTAGGGTCTTGCAATGGGACAAGCAAGATAGGCGTGGGTGGGAAGAGACATAAAAGAATTTAATGGATTTGGTGGGTGACCGGGTTAAGGGGTAGGAAGCCAAAAGAATGAAAACGAACTCCAAAATTTCAAGCCTGGGTGGCTGGAAGAATGGTGGCGCCATTGACAGAAAGAGGGAAGCCAGCCAGCAAATACATTTAGTTCTGTGTGTGAGGTGATAGCAGAGAATTAACTACAACATTTCACAGACTCTCATGGCCATAAAAGATCTCACAGGGCTTCAAGTTCATGTGCCTGTAGGCTAGTAAGCCTACAGTTTACCTATCTCAGACCATCCTGGGCCTTTCCACAATATCCTGTGAGGAAAGGGCATACAACATTTTGCCCTGAGTAAGATTTTGCCATGCCTTCCAAACCAACATTATTTTCTTCAGTTGGTCAAGGTCTTCTATTTGCTCCTGACAGTAACTTTCATCTTACTCATGATGGAGAATCAGAGGTTGCTTTTCACACACAAACTTTTGATTGAATTTGAAGGTCATCACAGAGTAGATTTTCAGCCTTCTCCCTCTTTCAGGAATGCTGGGACTTCTCTAACCTTTTATAAGCTGGCATTTAGAGTGGTAATGGCTAAAAACTTAGTCACACATAGATCACATTGACTGGATAACAAGAGGACTGTCAACTAAGTTCACGAACTCATCCTAGAAAAAGCGCTACATACCTCACTGCTGAATGTCACTATGGTCACCTTCAAAGTACTCCCCTCTGGAAGTTATGCACTAATACCAGCACCTAGTCTACCCTTCAAAGCAGTTTTGGAACTTGTTTTCTAGAATGGCCATCGGAGCTGTAGTCATATTACCCTCGATGTCCTAAATGTCATAAAAATGTCTTCCTTTCAATATTTCTGTTATCTGCAGGTAAAGAAAGAAGTCATTGGCAGCCAGATCAAGTGAGTAGGGAGTGTGTTCCAACACAGTTATTTGTTTAGTGGCTAAAAGCTCCCTCACAGACAGTGCTGTGTGAGCTGGTGCATTGTCATGTGAGCTGGTGTATTTTTGTAATGAAAGAGCCATGAGTTGTGGGTGAAGAGTTCAAGTTATTTTCATCTAAATTTTTCACACAGTTTTTCCAGCACTTCCAAATAGTGAACTTGGTTGACTGTCCAGTTGGTAAAAATTCATAATGAGCAATCCCTTTGATATCAAAAAAGGTTAGCAACATCGTTTTGATGCTTGATTTGGACTGATGGAACTTATTCAGTCATGGAGAACTGGCTGATTTCCATTGTGTCCTTTGACGCTTTGTTTCAGGGTCGTATTGGTACACCCATGTTCCATCACCAGTGATAACTAACACAGCCAAAAACATCATCTTACTTCTCCAAAAAGTCTTGGCAAACTTCTAATTCCTTTGTTTTTGTTCATCAGTGAGCTCCTGTGGGACCATTTTTGCACACACCTATCTCATGCCAAGATTTTCAGTTATGATTTTCCTACCCGTTGCTCTACTGATGTTTACTTGGTCTTCTATACTTCTCACAGTCAAAAGAAGACTTTGACACACAATTGGATAAATTTTTGCAATGTTTTCATTGGTTCTGCTTGTTATTGGCTGCCCTGACTTCTCTTCATTAGTGACCTTTCTCTTCCCTCAGAAAAATGTTTAATCCATGTGTATACTGCTGTTTTTTTCTTTAATTATTGTTAAATTTATTGGGATGACATTGGTTAGCAAAAATTACATAGTTTCCAGGTGTACAAATCTACAGTGAGTCAAATATATGGTGATAAAAAGAGAATTGACTCTGAATGGTGAATACATAGTGCAACACATAGACGATGCACTGTAGAATTGTATACTGTAGAATTGCCATTTTCTTCATGGCATTATCCCCATAAATTTGGACTGACATGTCCCTGATTGATCTTCCAATCTTGCCAGGTTAAACAAGAGATTTAGCGTTTGTTCATTGCTCTAATTCAAGTTCCAACATTCTCGCAATGGCACACAAAAACACACAACAGTAATGAACGCCACTCAGCAAGACACCACCACAGGTTGATATGAACACAGCTATGAGACACAGATACACCAAGGTTGTGACACCTTACCGAGTTGTTTGTACAGCGTTGCCAATGTAAGCGCATTATTAGATCCCATAGGCCAAATGTATTCATAAACGGAAATCTGTTGGAAAAGAACACCACTCAAGTGAATGTTCTTGGTTTGGGAAATTCACACCATTTCTTCATAGTTTCACAAAAATATGATCCCATTTATTTGTTTATTTATTTTTTTGTCAATAGTGATCTAGAGTATAAGGGTTTCTGGATCTAAGATAGAAACAGATATATTCTTCATAAGGTACACCATCACAGGTATTTAACATACTTCATATGCATGAAAAATGATTATACACTCAAAGTAGTTGATGTGTTATTGAGTATTAGCCACATAAAATAATAATGATATTAACAATGAGTAATCTATTTGACCAAATGTTTTATGTATACCCATAAGATTTATTTTGAATAATACATGTGCCAGATTAATTGGAAAGTTTATGAAACTAAGTTGACATCAATCACTTTCTCCACATTACCAAAGATAACACATCACGAAAACACTAAAATAGGACATAATTTCCTATCCAACTACTCAGTCATACTTAAGACTTTCAAATAAATCATCCTTGTAAAATGCATATGTGATTGGAAGCAATCTGAAAAAATTAACATACTCTTTTTATTTAAGGAGGAAGAGGCTGTCTTAAGTTTCCGGGTTCCATGATTTTAAAGATAGGGTGTTTATATGAATATTGCGTGAACAAAAGCAAAATGGTGACTGTTACTCTTCTAAGTACTCTTTTCTTAATTGCAATGTCACTACTCCGCCCCCATTGCCAGGCCTCCCCACATCATAACAGCTCCTGAGACCTGTGCTTTGGGGCACGTCTTGTATTTTGAATCTCTCCTGATTCCCTCTTGTCCCTGGTCCATATTGCCGTGGTAACAGTCACCTAACTATAGCTCAGTTTTAGCCAGAGTCAAAACCAGCAAAAGAGAGCCTGGTTGGCTGCCACTGGAGGAGTGGTATCTGTTGGAGATGGCTGTGAGGACATAGCGCCTAGGAGCCCAGGCATTTACTGGGCTTCAACCCTTTACCTTTTCTGCAGATGAGCGGCCCACCTGCCTACCTAGAGACTCTTAACCGCCTGTCTGGTTTTTACTCCATTCCACCTTTGGCCCAGGTCTCACACCTGACCTAGTCTGCTGAGATTCTAAACTTTTGTCTGATACCCACTAACCTCTTCTCCCTCAAGGTAAATCTGTGTCCGTTGTGCAATTTAGAAACTCACATAGATTGTTTTGGTTTAAAGCTTTTACATACCTGACTCAAAAAAACAAAAAAAGGCAAACAACAGTCTATTCTAGAATTTACTGTGCTGAAGCCTACTAGACCCACTTAGGTGAACCATGTTCCTTAATTCAATTAATCTGTGTCATTGAGGATTCCACCTGCCCCCCCCACCTGAAGAAAATGAGCTCTCTAAAATGTGAAAGTCAGCCAAATTCAGAATCAAGTTAATAATCGGTTGAGTCTGATTGTGTATATCTTAACTCTTTCTCCACTCAAAGAAAAGGGAATGCTTGAAGGCAGAATTACATTATAATCTTCAAAAGTTGTGCTTCTGTCTTAAGAAATGATGTACATTGGTGGCAAAGAAGATATTGGGGAGGAAATCCTCAAACTCTGGCTTTCCTCAGTGTTCAGATTTAAGGCTTTGCTCCCAAGTTTTTGATTTTCCAATCTGACATTCCTTTACAGTCTGAACACCATGCAAAGACATTCTAAAGAATGGCAGGAAAGTGAGCAAAGCCAGAGTAAGGCCACTTCAAAAGGTCTGCAAGGCTACATGACAGAGAAAACCAGAGCACGTGGTTTTGGTGAGAATTTGGCGTGTTGCCATTCTGGAGGCTGCGTGAGAGACGGAGCCAGGCGGCCCTGCCCTGCAAAGCCTAGGTGGGCCACCTTCGCTCTGGGTCCAGGTGACAGAGCCGTTCCTCTGAAAGGTGACTAGAAGAAAACATTGCCCTCTTTTTATTGTGGAAAGACTATTAGCTCAGCAGTTCTCTGCAGTGTGAAAGGAACCCTGCTCATGAACACACACGCGCACACACGGACACACACACACACACACACACACACACTGTGAGCCACAGCGTGATGGCACACCTAATGCCTCTCTGATTGAGGCAGTCCAGTGACACAGAAAATGCTACTAAATTCAACCCAAGTAAAGCGCAAAGCCCGTTAAGAACCCTGGTGCATTTTTTTTCATCAGTTTGCTCCGTGTCCCCACCTTCTATCCCCATTTTTCTCCCTATGCCTGTAGTTTAAATGAGAGGCTTTCTTTCTTTCTTTTTATAAAAAGTAAGGGGGGAAAATGTTTAGGAAAAAGTCAGCTTGTTGGCAGGAACCCCCCAGACTCCTGCAATCCCGAGGCCAGGCTTTGCATAACCTCATTCCTGTGCCCAGAAATGTAAAAGAGCAGAAATTTTTGATAGAGCCCAATTGGGGGTGAAGAAATGGAGCCCCACTCCTAGCGGGCTAGCAGAGAGGGTAGCAGAAAGGAGGGGAAAGGCTTGCTCCTGAGAGGGTGTCAGGAGAGGATGAGGCCATGTTTGCAGACTTGGGAAAGCGTGGAGGTCTTTGTTCCTCATATTTCTCCTTCCACTTTTACATCTCCTTTCCACAGCTTTCGGTTGGGAGGAAGCGGGGTACCAATTTCATTATACAGAGGTTATAGTTTGGAAAGTTACTGCTCAGAAAATATTATCTTTTCGCTAAGTTTATACCAGGAAAAAGACAAAGATCACCTCACCAACAAAGCTGAACCTGAAATCAGGGGTTAATGTTACGGCTAAAGATTCAGACCACTTCA
This sequence comes from Lyroderma lyra, assembly GCA_004026885.1. NCBI lineage: Eukaryota > Metazoa > Chordata > Mammalia > Chiroptera > Megadermatidae > Lyroderma > Lyroderma lyra. The sequence continues at coordinate 70,822 of PVJL010001242.1, read as the reverse complement.
CCACGTAAAAGTGTATTTGTGTTTTCTGGTGTCAAGGATGGTCTTCGGTTTTACCTTTGATGGGTACATTGTAGATGGTAATGTGCCACTGGACGGCAGTATAGCAAGCTTTCCCCCACCCCTGAATGAAATCCTGTTTCTCCCTTAGCTCACATGACTATAATATTAATGGCATGGCCTGTCTTTAATGTGTTTTATCATCATTTATCTCTACTCAGCATTGGCAACTAACAATCACACAGTAACTCATGCTCTTCTACTCATTCTATCCCAAGTCAAACTCTAAGCCAATCCTTACATACACAAACCAAAATGAAACAAAAAACACTAGGCGTTCTGCAACATTTTTGGCAAAAATAGACATTTTGGAGTGAAATCAATTCTTTGATTACCAAGCTTGCAGTTTAGACTTTAACATACTCTTGACTAAATATTTGAGTCTGTCCTCTCGAGTATCTGCCTGAAGATTTACAATGAAATTTCAGGAGCCTTCGTGGGTCCTGATTCTACACCCTCTTACTGCAGGTTTGAAGGGATGGGAAGGAAAGGCCTTCTAAAAGCACATAGAGGAATTTTATTACAATACTTTAAAAAAATTTTTTTATCTGTTCTTCCAATTTGGACCTCTATGTTATAGGTCATGATTTTTATATTACTTTATTATTATTATTGTTACTATTATTACTATTATTATTATTATAACATGTCTGAGGAACTGCTGAGTAGATCTGTAACTGAGACTTGCTTTTAGCAGATACATGCCCTGGTGGTCTTGTTTGGGTATTCATAAATATTACAGCCAGACTTTTAATGGACATTCTAAACGAAAATAGAACCCAACTGCTAAAATTTAATTTTCTGTGTAAAATAAAAGAAGTAGCAAGAGAATAAAACATTGGCTGGGGTTCGGGGTTCTTTGGGGGAGCTCCCACAGGCGATATATCACCATGTGTGGCTTTCATTTTCTTGGTGCAAATTGATTTAATGTGCAACATTATCAGATTAATCACGTCCCTTTGGAAGAAGGGATCTCACCAGAGAGAGTTCTGCTCGGCTCCTCCGCCTCGTCTGACATTCTTGGTGGTTGTTGATCATTAAGAGGAAAATGGGGAGAAGCGGCAGGGCAATAGCCAGCAAACAGCCCTCTTCTTGGTAAGAGAGCGTGCCTTCATCAGCCTTTGCCCGCAGCAAGGTGGACAATTGGAAAAGCGGTGCCTCGTGAGCGCGTGTACGAATTCATGGCTTCCTTCTGTCTCCTAGACTGGATTTCCCTTTCGGATGCTCTGTAGCGATACAGGAAAACACCCTGCCCACTTTTGCAGTCAACAACTTTAACAATCCATTCCTCCTAAAACGTAAGCCTACGAAAACATCTTTATATCCAGATAAACATTGATTTATACTTTTATAATAGAAAGAGGGATGTCTATAACCTGTATTCTCTTTTTGCCTTGAGAGAGAGAGAGAGTAACCCAAAGACAAACTCCATTTTTCTCTGGCAGCCGTCCTACAGGGTGGTGCCTAGAAGTACAGCCTCTGGGGCAAGGCTGCCCGGGTTCCAGTCCCAGTTCTCCACCAGACTGAGTGACCTGGGGAAGTTACCCACCTGCTCCATGCTTCAGGGCTCTGTTCGTGCAAAGGAAACGATGGGATTAGCTGCTTTGTCAGATGTTATCAAATCAGTTAATATATGAACAATACTTAAAAGAATACTCAATATATTGCACAATTATTATTATAGAATTCCATTACTTTTTCACGGTCTCCATTTTTTTACTACATCATTTCAACATATTTTATTATACTATGTAAGACTGCCTTAAAACTGTCTCACATGAAGATGATCTGAATCGACTTAACCAATAACAAGTATCCATCTCATTGAACAGTGGAATGACAATGTGTATTTAGTAGATAAAATTTGGAATTATAGTACATTATACATTGTTTGGTTTCTTTCTTTACATATTTGTCTGGAATTCAAATACATTTGTTTTTTTCTTTTACTTTTCCTTCCAGTGAAGTGTTTTAGGTCACTTTCTCAGAATCGAATATGCTGGTGCATTTTCTATATGATGTCAAGCTTGTGGACTCTCTGGAATCGACACAGAAAGTCCTCTAGGCTGAGTGCTGGATGGAATACAGGTTGGCCTTACCTAAGCCAATAATTAATCAACCCACAGATGAAGTGAGTCTGGTAGAACATTCAGTCTCTAAAGAAAAGAGGAAAAAGACAAAACTAATGTCTCATGTGTAAATAATTTTGGGGAGAATAAGGATGAATTCAAGGCTGTCCACCCACCAGAGAGCTTTCATTTTAGATGACACATCTTTATTCCTAACTTAAGTAAATGAAAGAATTCAGAATAGCGTTAAGTTGGGGAATTATTAAGAGTTCACATGTGAAGCCTGCTCCTTATTTTAGAGTATAATCATTCCTTGCAGATATTACAGGAGGGATAAAGAAGTCGGTGTATATAATCTGTTTTTGTCCAAACCTTTTTCTTTTTCCTAGATGATATACCACATAATTCACGATCTAAAGAGTAAGTGAGAAGTCTAGCTGCCTGTTTGCTGGCCTCTTGGTTTAAAATTGAGGTCCCTAGCGTTGCTGTCGTGCCGGGCAGTGTTGTTTTTTGAGGTGAGGCACGGGAAGAGGTGGCGGACGGTTAATATTTCAGAAAGGTAGCAATTACCTGATAACAGAAAGTGGCGCGGGCTGTGTCTCGTTAGCGCGCGTTTTGGAGGTGCCAGGTCTGCCGTGGACATCCCCGTCATTACGGCTTCAGTTGGCCGAGGTCACCTTGGTTCATGTGCTTTATACATTGGTAGCCTTCTCCTCATGACTCGCCAAACAAACCTTTTTATTTTTGCACACGTTTATGTTGATTTTGTGGTTTCTGAAATTGGATTCTGGCTCCTGGAGGCCTGAGTTTCCACAGCAACTGCAGGCCTTATCTGCTACTGGTTCTTGGCAGCCAGACAACCGGGTCTTTCAGTGTGCTTGGGATTTTTTTACCTTTTTTTTTTTTCTTATTTTAAACTTTTTTCTTCTTCTCCCCTCTTTTTCCTACACCCTGTCATTTAAGCATCACATAATTAATTGCGTACATCCTGTGCCACATGCAATTGCCACGGCTTTGAAGTCCCAGTAGATCATTTTATGGAGCAGCGGGTGCCATGTTAAAGGAGAAAAAATCCTGACGGCCTGGCGCCAGGGCATGGCTGCGTAGGTTTCAGCCTATCCTTCTCCAGGTATGATAAAGAAACCTGGGCACCCTCTGTTTGTTTTTCCGCATTTCCCTTCCAAACTGGCCTTTTCAATATATAGGAAAGACCTCGGGACTGGGTTTGTTATTTTTCTCTCCAGAGCTAATTCCTTTTCCAAAACCAGCATGAACTGCCTCATTTGGTGCTGAGGTGAAGTTTGCATTTTTTTTTCTTTCAAATTGAAGAGGGGAAAAAAGGTCTGATTTAGCATCATGTCATTTGGAGGGAGCTACTAGTCCAGCAGGAGCAGAAAAAGCAACAGACAAACAAACAAAAAAAAACCATACTGACCGCCCCCCCTTTACTTAGATGTTATTAAAGTTTAACAACAATGAATGATCTCATCACCTCCTTCATGTCTTTTTTTAAATAAATGTAATAATTTGCTGCAGTGAAAAGGATAATTTTTTTGGAGTAAGGTCTCAGAATCTTTCTGAAAAGGACATATCTCCCTTTGGAAAGAGGAAAGGTGTAGGTTTTGAGAAAAAAAATAGACTCAGCTTTTTTCAAAGTTTAATTAGTCTTGACTTTTGTTTACAGAGAGAAACGTACGAGTGTATACGAGGGCTGTCTGGAAAGTACCCAGCCATGTAACATGAAACATAGAGGCCTTTATGGCTGGGTGTTTTCCGGACAGCCCCCGTATATTTTTGGCCCTTTTCGTGTCCTTTGAGAGGAAGCACACCCGAACAATGACCTCTCTAGAAAACAGCCAGTCCCGTTTCTTCTGCAAAGTAAATATTGCTTGATGCTTTTCTGGTATAGCTAAAAGTCCAATATAGCTGGAATTTCATCTTCAGTACCTCTGCAGCTTCGATTTTGTCCTCTTTTTCCTGTTCACATCTTGGACATTTTTGTTCTTTGTCTTTCATGGTTTGCCCTGCGTGCTCACGTCCTCCCACTAGGGTGATTCCAGAGGGAGACGCTCTCCGTTTCCTGAAAATTTTCTAACATTTTCCTCATCCAACGTGTTTGCCTGGTGTCCCATTGCCTCAGGGCATTTCTTCTTCCTGCCAGAGCAAATATGAGGGGAAAATTCTTACTTAGCAGAGTTTGGCCTGGGCTCTTACGATTTGGACTTCAGCTCAAACCTTTGTGAGAAGACCTTTGTGATCAGCTTCTCTAGAGGATCACACCACACCCTCAGTCCGCCCCTCCAAGCCCCATCTATTCTGGCAATCTCTTTTATTATGTTTATGTCATTGTATGTATTTGTTTACGTACTTATGGAATGATTGTGTTTGAATTGGGTAGTTGATTTTATTCTCCATTACTCCTATAAAATGCAGTGATTTATTCAAGAAATGTTCACTGAGCCCCAACTATTATATCAAGCAATACAAACGGTCCTTGGGAATATGACACTGAGTAAATGACTATGACTTCTTGCCATCAAATTGTCCATTTTCTAGATACAGAAAAGTATGGAAGAGTAAAGGTGAGCCAGAGAATTATAGAGGCTATGATAACATGGTTTAATAAATGCTAGGGCATAACTTTTCAACTTGTTATGGGTAACTGGAGTCTGACGGTTAAGAAAAACTTCAAGGAAAATATAATATCTAAGCAGAAACAGGAAATGCAAATAATAGTTACCTGGTAGGATTTGGCAAAGGAGTTCCAGGTAGAGGCAGTAGCATTTCTAAGGCCCTCAAACCCCAATGTGATATCCTGGGAACATTTCACTTCTGAATGACTGTACCAGAGGGTGTAGAAAGAGAGGAAATAAAGGATGCAATGAACTAGGCGATGAAGGTTCTTAACGCCAGGCCCCAGGGCCATCAAATCTGTTAAGCAAGGGGAGGAAGGACATGATTCGATAATAATTTTAGAGGTGAATCAACAAAGGGTGGCTTGAAAGAATAAACTCTTAAAGGCATGGAAAACCGTAAGGGGTTAGGAATATCTTCCAAGAGAGCCATGGTGAAGGTGAGAGTGACCCAGCAAAGCGACTGTGAGGACAGAAATAAGTGCATACATGTACGAACAGTTTAGGAGATCCAATGGCCCGCATGAGATGTGAGAGAACACGGCATCTTATGGCTTAGACTCCTGGTGAGATGGTGTCTACTCTAGTTACTTAAGGGATTCTTTTGAGAATCACATTAGGTAATACATACTAAATTTTTTTATCCAACAATGTTATAACTTAAGGGCAAAAGTTATAGGACTATTTATCCAGTGAGACTGACGGAGATTCTCCTCTATGTTCAAGATCTGGGAGTCAAATGCGACACCAGGAAGGCCATTTTGATATGAAGACATGTTCACGGGACCCTCCTCGATCAAATATAGAAATGTGATTCCTAAGTAATGAGCAAAAATGGTTAACTGCATTTTAATCTTCAGCCTTATTCCATCATTTAGCAGAGGGTTTCACAGTTATATCAAGCACTAAGAACACGTGAATTACTTGTACCTACCAGACGCATCAGGGTGTGTGTGTGTGTGTGTGTGTGTGTGTGTGTAAAACATGTAATTTATGGACTTTCCAACCACTAAGTATCAGCAGTGCAAGATATATCAGTGAAATTCTGTTTTATTAACTATGGCATATGGATGTTTAGCACGTGGCCATATGTTTCTCACAAAATGTAACTTATAATCTGAGCATTATAACTAAACAACACACATCGTTGTAATAATTTTTCCCAGCAACAGTCCATATCCCATTTCTTTCTCAGAGGGTCTGCTTTTATTTCTATTTCCACCCAAGGTTCACTTGTCTCTAGCAACACCTCTTTTTTTTTAAACAAAACCTGGAAATATGGGGTGTTATCCTGAGGCTGAAATATTCCATATTTTTCTTCCATGAAACCCTGATTGGCAACAGTCAGTGATTGTCTCTCTTTTCCAACTGTAGCCTTGAGCCAGCATCAAAATATTCATGAATAATTCACAAATAATTAAATTCTTTAGGTTTTGCCCCGCTTCGCAGGAGCAGAGTGATTTCGGTCCCCTTATGGATTCGATTATCCGTAAAGGTTATGACGTGAGCAGTCTCCTTTTCAGATGTGACTCCTTGAACGTGTGGGCTGATAGGAGTGCAAGCCACACAGGGTCTGTGTTTTCTCTGTAAATAAAAGCCTACACAATTTCAACAAGTCCACTCTTGTGTGCCACACGAAGAGATTGATGACAAACCACATTATTTTCCCCCTTAATACAACAGTCCATCACAAATACACTTTCTTCAAATATTGATTTATTTTTCATCCAAATCTTAGGAGATGTTAGATGAGTCAATTATCTCTTTAGAGAGTGCAGACTCCACACAGAAAAACTATCAATGTGAATTTTCACTATTTTAAAAATATACCAATAGAGAGAAATGTTTCCAAATAAAAATCTACTGTTTTACTATTTTTGCATTGGTCAGCTATCTACCTAAATGTACTCTGAAACACACACACATATGTGTGATGCCTCTTCAAAATCACACAGAGAAAAACAAAAGCAAGGACAGGAAGTTTAAAAGATAAGAATAAATATGTAGATAACTACATTGAAAATAATATATAATTACAAAATCCAGACTACCAAGTTCAAAACGGCTCTAGTTCTCTTCTTGTACTGGAGGGTTTTTGTTTCTGTTGTGAGATACAAATAGCTGCCAACCCTGTGCTGCCTTGGTAACCACTTCCGTATTTATAAAGATGACATGCACTCTTACCGGGTCATTTGACTGTACCCAGCCTGTATAGTCACAGACTCAACCAATACTTTTAGCGATGGACAGACTATAAACACAGTGAAAATTTAAAACTACTGTCTAGGCACCCTTTATTTTTTTTCTTTTCCACGTTTGTGAAATTAAACAAATTATTAGTCTTGGAGAGTTAGCAAATCAGGGTTGTGGTGATAAATCTCTAAGAGTTACCTTTGGAGAAAATGTAGATTTCAGGGTACTTCCTGTTCAAACCATGTGCCTCCCTGTCCTGCCAGGGTCTCCGAATGTCCACTCTTTTGCACTGTTCTTTTGAGGTTAGGCTTTGCCACCAAAAACTGAGCAGGTAGCAGAAGAGCTCTATTGATGTCCTAGCTTGGAGTCCTTTATCTGATTAGTTAAATCTGAGGAAAGAACACTTCTTTCATACACACATTTAATATAGAACAAAGATATTCTGATTAGGGAAAAGACAATTTTGCAACTGGAAAAGCCTAAAGACTCTAGCAGTTATGGGGCCAGGAGTAGATAGATAGATAGATAGATAGATAGATAGATAATAGGTAGCATAGATAGATGATAAATAGATGGATGATAGAAGATAGAGATAAATAGATGATGGATGGATGGATGATAGATAGAAAATAGAAGATAGAGGTAAGTGATATAAATGGAGATGTAGATAGTATACAGATGAGGATGTAGGGGGCCAGTGGGTGGCAGTGGTGATGAGAAAGTGGCAGATACTAACAACTTTAGAAATTTCTTCTCCAGTAGAAACTCTGAAAGGGATCTAGAAAATTTGAAAACACATTTAACTACTTTCTTCACCTATGCAATCATTACATAGAGTTAGGCCTTTATTGTAAACAAATAGATCACAAAATTATTATTGTCATTCTGGGTTTTGATTACTATAATTGAGTTAGAAGTATTTTATTGAATTTTTGAAAATTTAATTCAAATGAATTAAATTAATTTAAATGAATATTTCACAGAATGCCTTTTCCTGCAATATTTAAAAAAAATTAATTCCAAGCATTTTGGAACCTCTTGCTTCATATTTTCTTAACACATACCAACATTTTGAAAATGTGTGAGGGAAATGCTAATTGTTCCATAGAAAAATAAAAACAAAATTTAATGTCTAAGGAAATACATTATATTTTTTGCAAAACTATACTTTTGTTATATACTCATGGGTTATTTGTAGAAAGATCATACAGTTTGGAGCCTCACGGCATGGATTTGAATCCTGAGTTCACCATGTGCTAGCAGTGTTATATTGGGCTAGTGATGTCATCTCCTGTGCCTTAGTTTCTTTACATGTAAAGGGGCATGACAATTCCTAAGTCGTAGGAACCACTGTTACGATTAACTAAGTTAATACTTGTAAATTGCTCGTCATAGTCTGCCACATAGTTAGGGCTACTTAAATGTTTGTTAGATAAATCACATAATTGTGTAGGTCTCCAGAGCTAGAAACTAAAAACCTGACAGTTTTTTCTAGATACTTCTTCTAAATTGTCTCCCATATCTGATCATTCTCATAGTTACCGTCTCGTCTCCATTTTAATTCTAATTGCCTTAGTTCAGACTCCATACTTCCTCACCAGTAGCATTCAGATCATCTTCTGATAGATCTCCCTGTCTCCATCCTCACCCCCACCGTAACCCTGACTTTAGTGTCATCTTTCTGTGAGAAACATCTAACTGAACCTCCTCCGATCAGGAGTAATTTTGCATGGACTTCCATAATGACCTCTTCCTATACCTTCAGGTGAGACTTGCGGGCTGCAGGAGGCCCCCTTTCCCTGTGCTCATGCCCCTTACAGCAATAAGCACCCTCTCAAATGTACTGGACTCTGCACCCCTCTTCTCATTCTTGGGGTGAGTGGGGACTGCACTGACTGGTGACCTGATGACGAGGATCATGACACGTGCTCGCTCCCTCTCAGCCAGCGGGCCGTATTTGTTCTCCTTTACTCCGTGTGTCACACACTTTAGGGCCCTGTGTTATCCAGGTTCCCCAGAGGAACAGAACCGAAGTGTAGAGGACATCCCCCGGAGCAAACGGCGTTTGGGCTCAGCGTGAGAACAGTTCTCTGGTTGAGAAACCGAGGCTGTTGCGCCTTTCCTGGGCACCAGGGAACAGTCCCCAGGAAGCCCTGTTGTCAGGGCTGCCTCATCGGCCGCCGGCCAGCGCCTTCCATCCTCACACGTGCTTGCTCCACGACGTGCTAGTGTTCCAGGTGTTCGAGCCCGGTCTTATAAACGAAGCGTGCAGACTTCTAAAAGCAGTAAGCCTGTGACTGAATGCTGTTCTGACCCTGAAACTCCCCGCTGCCCATTGTGGTGTCATCTGGGACCCCACCTGCAGACCCCTCGTCATTGCGGGAGAGCCTTAGGGGGACGCCGGGGTGACAAGGGCTCTTTCTAAACCTTCCTGGGGAATACCGCGGGCGTCAGAGGAAGGGAAGGTCTGCGTTGTGCTTCTTTTTTATTTTTATTTTTTTCTTTCTGAAAAGAAGGGAGACTAAAAAGCAATAAAGCCAAAGGCATTTCCTACAGGTAGCCTTAAATCATTCAACGCGGAGGTCTTCAGGGAGCCACCCAGTTCCTCCTTCCTTTCCAGAAAGGGCTCGCTAGCTCCCCGCTCCTCGCCCCGCCCTGCGTGTCTTCACCTGGCTCCCCACGGGCTTCTCTCCAGGCTTGTCCCAGCAAAACTGGAGCCTCACTTCTTCAGAAATGGGTCTTGACCCATGCATCACATTCAAAGACTTTTTCAATTGCTCCCTGGTGGCGGAGGCTGAGGGCTCTGTTTTGCTTGTGATAATGTGCTAATCTCCAAGACCCAACATAAATTCTCTTCGTGCATTGTCATTTGTCAAAGTCGCAATACGGGACTGGAAAAAAGAGAAGGAGAAGGGAGTCTGGGGGCGGGGAGCGAGCACAGGAGTGACGGAAAGAAAACTTGGCCTTCGTTGTGTTTTCCCTCGTCCAGAACTTCCCCCCTTCCTTCTTAATCTATAAAACATCTGACAGAGAGGGCACTGCAAACACAAATAAATAAATACTTCTCCGTGACTCTCTTTCTTATGGTTTTTTGGTTAGGTCAACGTTTTAGACAGAAAGTTAAATCTAAGACGTAAGGAAGATAATTTACACAGAGGTCCCAAATTTCATATTGGAAGCTTTGTGAATCTGTCTTCTACACATTTTCACTCCTTGTTCCAATAATATCAAGTTGAGAGTTACATGGTTGTGCGAGTATACTCACCCCATCAGCAGCAGGGCGCCCAGTGTGATGTCACAGATAGGGCTCTCACCGCCGGTGTTTCCCTTCTCATTGCCTTTTAAAGTTTTCCTGGGTTTGCTATAGCAACTCTGTTTAGGACAATAGTGCTAGACCAGGCAGTCTTTTCTCTCATCAGTATGACCTTGGAGAAAAAGAACAATTGTGAAATTATTGTTATTGTTTTAGGAGCTTTCTTGAGGTATAAGTTATCATAGGCATAAGCCTATGATAAAATTCGCTCATTTTAAGTGTGCAATTCACTGATATTTTTAGTAAATTTACCAAGTTGGGGAAGCATCATTATAGTCCAGATTTATTATAGAATGTTCCATCATCAGCATGCGAGTGCTGGCGCCTATCTGCAATGGCTGCTCCTTCCCAAGACCCGTCCCAGGCAACCGGCAGTCTATTTCCTGTTGCTGTAGATGTGCATTTTCTGGATATGTCATAGAAATGGAATCACACATTGCATAGTTTTGTGTGTCTGGCTTCTCTCCCTGAGAATACGGTTTGGAGGCCCATCTATCTCCTATGTGTCATTACGCCATTCCTATTGTTATTAGTGGGTAGTAATTGCAGTGTAATACCCCATTTTGCTTATTCATTCACCAATGAATGGACATTTACAAAGAAATTGTTTTTGGAAAAATATCAGCAGTGGCAACCTATCAACATGATGATATTAAATTAGAGAGCTTGTTTGGAGACGTTAAGCTGCTGAGACAAAAATTGTTCACCGCCGAGGCCAATAGACTCTCACTCCAGTGCGTTGTCTGTGGGTGGAGGTGCCTCTGAACATTCTCATCCAAGAAACCAAAGTGCTTATCACAGTCCAGTGTCCAATGAACATGGAGACAGTCCGGAACGGGCTCGTGGCAGAATTCCATCGACACAACCCAAGCTTGTTTGGCAGATGTCACATGACACTATTTTCTCTTACTGCCTGTTCAGCACTGTTCTGGGAGTTCTAGGGATACCAAGAAATGAAGAAAAGGGTTTGGAGCTCCTAAGCAAGTGTAAAACCAGCCTAATGGAACTCAGGAGGCTCTACGTGTCGCACATCAGTCTTAGCACTTAATGAGTTAGTTCAGAACATGAGTGATGAAACCGAGACCAAGTTGGTCAGTTTTTCTGACAACAGATACGATGGTGCTGAAACCAGCTTACCTAGATTCTCAGTACAGAACTTCCAACAGGATAAGAGTGATTGCAATGTAAGTGTACTTTTCATCAAGTGGTCCTGATTTTCTTGATGAGAAAATACAGTAAGGTTCAGAGTAGAGGTGTTAATTCCCTGATGTGATCTGATCAGCAAGGGATGGCACTCGAATTAAATATATATCCATTATACTCCAAAGACGTGCTCTTTTCCTTATGCTCCTAGCAAAGCTAAAACAAAGCCTAACGAAAAACTAAAACAAATAGGCTCCCCAACACATACCCACACAAACCACACGCACACATACATGCACACACACAGACACACAAACACACACACACACACACACACAGACATGCACACACACAGACACACACACACACACACACACACACACACACACACACACACACACACACACACACACACACACACACACACACACACACACACACACACACGCACGTGCGCGCGCGCGCGCGCACACACACACACACACACACACACACAAACATAGCCTGCAACAAGAAAAATTTAGATTGGACCAAAGAGAGATATCTAGCATTGAAAGACAGTGTGCCTTCTAAACTTCAAGAACCAAATAATTAATTTAATAAACTACTGTACTGGTATAAGGGTATCTTTTAATTGGGCTGGTGAGTCCCAGGAAACGCAGACGCAAAGATAATCCTGTGTTCCTCTCCTTAAGGTTGTAGAACCAACGGGCTGGCAATGAGATCCTTTTCCGCTCCTTAACGTCAGGCATTGAAGTCCACAGAAAAGAAATCAAACCTTATTGGATTATGGACACTGGGAATATGAGCCTTAATACCTAGAAGGTGCCACTGCAAACACAGAAATGCCAGGATTATCTCTGCTACGGAGTTTTGTACACGATGGAAAAGTGAAAAAGAAAGATCGTCTATGCAATTTGGTTCCTAATAGCACTTTCCATTCTCTCCAGTGTTGAATAGTTTCTTGTTCTAAAACAGAAATTTCTTGGTACAGAAAGGTATTCCCGTCTGGTTAAAAACACGCTCCTTCATCGCTGCTCAGCCTCAGTTACAGCACGCCATCGAGTGCTGAGCACCGTCCTGCTCTGCTAAGAGGCATGTCCAGCTGCCCTTTGAACCCCCTCCTACACGCCTGCCTTCGGCTCCGGGGAGCGCGTCGCATGGAGAACCCCATTTGTAAAACATCATTTCCCCTCAACCAGTCAATGGACGGTTTTGTGACTCAGCTCCCCAGCCCCGGGGCTTCCGGTCATGAACAAAAGGCAGCACAAAATGTGAAACTCAGCTACACTAGGCATGAAGCCTTTGTTACGTTTTTGTCATTCGATACATGGCTGTTACGCACGTAAGCATGGTATTTAATGTTAGTTAGTTCCTCTCTATTGAGGAAGCACAGCTCTATTTTCGAACAGTCAGCAACCACAGATGCTTTATCATCAGAGCTGGGCACGTGGTATCATAAATCGTGGTGTGAGGCGGAGCCCCTGCCATGCCGGCTGCCGTGTATCGGCTTGGCTGGTAGCACTCCTGCCGTTGGCATCCTTATTCAGTGGCCAACGTGCCAATTAGACTTCACCTCAGGTAACTCTTCAAAAGAAAACCCTAATCATTTTAATGGGATGGGCGACATCTTAGGGGAAAAAATAACAAAATTAAAGTTGATTTTAACCTGCAATGAAAAACAAGCCATGGGGTGTTTCCACGGGAAATCTTGGATGTCATACAATGGATGGAGGGCAGACAACCGAAAATAGGAGCGGGGAAGGGGAGGAGGGAAGAAGGAAAGTTTGCCCGAGTCATTTTCGGCCAAAGTCTGCTTCTAACTAAAGGTTCCGGGGATGGGTTTAGAATTTCCTAATGCTGCTGACAATTAGCTGCCCTTGGTGTCAGGCTCTCGAGAAGGAAACCCTAAGAAAGAATCCTTCCTTTACATTCCTTCGCCTATCTCAGAGGTCACGTAACCACGTTGACAGTGTTTGAAAAAAGTCACTTCCCGTTTCAGTTCTTTTTTGTCCTAATGCATAAATCGTTTACGCTGTGGCAAGGCGCCCGAGCAAAGAGGTCTGCAACTTTATTGTAGTGGACATTTGCAAAAGTAACTTTTCGTATAAAGAAAAGAAGGAGAGAGACAGACAGATGGACAGACAGACTGACCCACGGTGTAGGGGGAAGAAGGGAAGACAGAGAAAAGAAAGCAGGGAGGAAGAGAAAGAATAAAATGTAGACAAGGAAACGACACCAGTCCTGTTTCTAGACTCAAAGTTTTTGTCTTAGTCTTGCTTTTCTCTTTCACTCTGATTGCCGTGCGAGCCCAGAGGGGAAGTCTGAGAAGTCCTCGTTCTCACGTGGAACACGGAATACAACGTCTTCTGTCCCACGCCTGTTCGTACAGCGCAGAGCAGAACCAGATCCAAACAGCGCGCTTGTTAGACTAGCTGTGCAGTCAGAAAGTGAAGATTGTCGATCCTCTGGGGTCCAGCCAGTTCATCTTTGGAACGTGAAAACCTGGAGGGTTTGGTCCCCTCACGCGACAAGGGCAGTTCGTTACTCTTCTGTGATGTTTCTCTTGCCATTTCACTTGTACTTTTAGAATAGAACGTTCTGTTGGTGCATTAGCACGTCTTACATTGCTTGCTATGAGAAAGTCCTACGTGGCAGTGGAAAGAGGATGGCCTGATCCCGTGATGCCTCCCAGATCCTCACCAAGGGCAGCTGGTGCCGCGTTCATTCATGACACGTAAACTCGGCCACAGGTGCCGGCGGCAGCCTGTGCTTGCACACGCACCTTAATTTGTTTGCTCACCCAGAATCTTAACGTATATGCTTTTGGGGTATCTTCTCATTTAGATTCTTCTCCTAAGCGAGTTTGAACTGTTAGTTCCTTCACTTCTGGCCCCATGGAGTGCAAAGCGCACTCGTGAAGAGGACACCCCACTTGACCCTAAAGTTTGTAACATGGCTGGTGCAGCGTGCTCTCGGTTCTCGGCTCTTCACCTGGGAACGGTGCTCGCTCACGGCGTGCGCTGCGGCAGGGAAATGTTCTGACTTCTTTAAAACTCAGCTGGCATCTGCAGAAACCATAGAGAGGCCTTCTAATGTAGAGGGCTGAAGCAATCGGGAATCCACTCTGGTCGGCCTCTCCTTGGTTTGGGTCTGCTTGATCCGGTTACCGTGGAAACCTTTTGCTTTAGTAGCCCATCTGTTCTTATTGCTTGTTCCCCACGGACGTCAAGCCTGATGAAAGATGGCTCTCCAAAGGTTTATGAGTTTGATTTGCATAGCTATTCAAAGTTCCCACATCCATCAGGATAGCTCTGGCCTGGAAATCAGGTTAGAAATGCCATGAGACCATGTTCTCATGGGAGATAATCTCTCTTTCTCTTCCCCTCCCTCCCTCCTTGCTTCTCTGTCCCTCCCTGCCTCTCTTGCTCTCTCTCTCTCTCTCTCTCTCTGTCTCTCTCTCTCTCGCTCGCTCTGTCTCTCTCTCTCTCTCTCGCTCTGTCTCTCTCTCTCTCTCTGTCCCTCTCTTCAGACCAGCTACAAACAAATTACAAGAGAACTTTTTTCTCCATTTGATTACACTTATCATTCTGCGATGACCATTGTTTAAAAATTTAACTTGATTATAACTGTGTTAGAGGTCACTACATTGTACTGACCTTGACTATCACTTCAGATCAGTTTTATCCTACTCATTTGCATATTACATGCATCATGGGAAAAGAAACAATGGATGGAAACAGCAAATACGATAAATGTATAGAACTCCGGCTTACGTACATAAACTCACGACAACCGGCCATTTACATGTGCACGAGAAGACAAGTTACCCGATTTCCAAAGTAATGTCCCTAAGCTTCACCCGTGCTTGAATTGCGCTCATGAGCATGTTCATGTGGGTTAGGTACTGAGGTGGTTCTTGCTCCCAAAAGGCCAAATCTAAATGATCTGCAAAACTTCCCTTTCAAAACTAGAAGTCTCTTTTGAACCTTTTATTTATGATTGTGGTTACAAGACGTGTAACGTAATCATTAACATATACAAATTTACATATACCACATGATAAATATCCTTGGACTATGAATCATGAAGACGGTAGATTTGAAATAAAATATTATATCATATTGCTTTATTTAATTATTTAATTTTACTTAGATCTAGGAGCAATAGTAATCTGCACTTCTTTATTACTTACTGTAAAAAAAAATGACATAACTTTGGGGAAAATTACTGAGAAACTACGTAAACTATTAAACTATGTTGATTTAAATAAAATTAAAATTAATAAAAATGCAATGGAGAAAGTATTGGTTTTACTTTTTTGTAGATATAAGTAGAATAAATTTAGGTTATCAACAAAAACACTTATACCTAAATAAACAATTAGCTTAGATAATACAGTTGGAAAGGACAGTCATGATTTTGCTAGGTTTTCAAGACTTTGGTTAATTGATTCATTGAATTTTATTTATATTCTCTACTCTAGACTGAGAAATTAAACCAAAATTATTGCACAAAGTCTGAGGACTAATTCATTAGCTCATAGACAGAGAGGCTATGCTTTTCCATGAAAATTTCCTGTCACTTATTATTTTGAACTGAGATGGGTCACTTAACTTATTTTTTTTTTTGCTTTACTTTTCTCATGTCTTAGCTGAAAACAAGAAACCAGCTTATGGTTTGTAAAAAAAAAGCAATCCATTTTTACTGTTTATATCAGGAGCAATTTTCACCACATGTGGTTATTATAAGACTTAAGGAGTAAAGAGGAAGTTCATTGAGATTCAGCAGGAGTGAAATTTGATCATCATCATATTAAACATTAATACTAATTTCAAAAAGCAAACATTACTATTATGCAATATATACTTTTTTTAATAATAGTGCTAAAGTGTTAGTTCTAATTTTCTGATTATATTTAACAAAATTAAAACAGGTCTCTAAGATGGTGAAAGTAAATTTCATCAGGAAAACACTCTTTTAAGTGTATAGATACTAAAATAGTCTTGCAATTCAAAAAATTCCTTCCCATTTTGACTTCCGTCTTGCTGTTGACATGAAATGATATCACTGCGGAATGATTTTCATATCAGTTTGGCTTTACATATGAAAATCGGGACCTGGCCTTTCACCCTTGACTTATGCTTAGTTTTGAAGGGTGAATGCTTAGGAGAGCCTCCTTCTTAGGACCTGAGATAAAAGAAAGCAAGAAGTAAACGGGAAATTGCCCTGAGGATGTCCTCGTCTGGTTCCAGACAAAAGCACATATTCTATTTATTTTCTTAAGAGTAATTTGCTTAAACAAATTATATAAATGTACTGCATTACATGTTTACATAGTAAATTAAATACTAATAATGCTCAAATTCCAAGATAAGATGCTAATTGCAGCTTCCAAAATATACTTTAAAATAATTATTTTCTCTATCTAATAATTTTTATCAAATTATCTGGTACATACTCTACCTCATGAAACAGGAAAAGGCAAACTTAAGTATGACTAACTAAAGGGGAGAAACAAAGGGTTATGTTCAAATAGCCCCTTCTAGTTTATAACTCAAGAGCATTTTCACTCTGATGGTAGTACCTCAAACTGGTGCCAGCTCAAACAATGTTTTTACTTTTAATCATCTCTAAGAAAATTCTTATCTCTATTTAAAGCCCTTTATGTAATATTTTGCATTTATCGTCATTGAAAGTTTAGTGGACACTAACAATGCAAAATAAATAAACTATACAGACCTGAATTTTGGGTAAAAACACTGAATTGATATAAGAAGATATTCCTATAAAAACTGGATACAGAGACCTAATGTTTGCCTTCAGGTTTTGGAATAATATATTCTATCTTAAACTACTTGCTGGTTGAAGACCATCGATATCCCTTTAAATACCATGGTATTCTTCCCCTTTCCCTAAAAGACACAGCTCAGAGTTCCAGCATTATATTATTTCCTCAATTAAATGACTTAATTTAATAAAAAAAAAGTCTCCTTAAAATTACTTAATTTATAGGATATATTAGTCTGTGTGCTATTGACTTATAATCACCTAAAGTAACAATTGAAATTAAGAGAGCCATTATTTTTTTCAAAATTTACAGTTTTATCAACACATTTTACTCTACATGCTAAGTAAAAGATATATTTTGTGGACAATGAAGAAAATTCTCCTCTGTGTCTGTGTTGCATATTTTTTCCCAGCTTTCTAGAACATGTTTCATGTGTAATACTACCAGCATTTGGATGGCCAGTGGTCCACAAACAAAGTGCCTAAATGTTGACTTCCCTTTCATCATGCATAAAACCTATGAGCTCCTTAGGGGTGAGAGCTAACTGAGCAACTATACTCCATACTGGGAGGAAGAAGCATAGACACACTTTCAATGTCCTGACAGTGCCCTGATTAACTGGGAATGGGCCCAAGGAAAAGAGTGAAGACAGAAAAATAGTTCCCTACGGAAGAAGTTAAGCATTTCTCTAATAACAGAATGAGTGAGCAAATCAAGAGGACCTCAGCTCTGCTACTGTTTAAAAGACTCTAGATAACAATGTAAACATGTCAGGGAAAGAACACTTTATTTCCTCTATTATCCTACTGGGTGAAAGTTGTAGGTTGGTACAGTCCACAGAAGTCCTTTCAAACATCTTGATTTTTTTTTTTTTTGTATTTAATGCCAATCAATCTGTTAAAGGCATTTACTTTATTTCTGTCAGAGAACAAGGTGACTCAAGTAATACATTGTTAAATGCTCCCTGATAATGACTCTTAGAAAATTACAACTTAAAAAAAATATATATCTCCTTCCTTAGAAGTAATTTTTTGAGTGACACTGACGAAGGAGTGAAGGAAGGGGATGTTCAGTTTACACATTTGAAGGAAGGAGGAAGAGATCTTTTATCTCTGAGTTTTGGATGCTGGGTTCAACTTATAATTTTATTGAAACCAAGAAGCCATGGCATAAAGAAAGCAAAGACATTGTGTTAGTTAATGAGTAGGTCCCTGATCGTGGAACTTAGGGGACATTAACTAGAGTCCCGTTCAACCACTAACCGGTTGAAAGACTTCGGACAAGTTTTTAACCTGTATAAGCTTCGTTATTAACAACATAATAAAAATGATATCTTTCAGAGATGATGTGAGAATAATACAAAATAGCAAAGAAGTATTTTGAAATATTAAAATGTATTATGTCTGTAAACCATTAAACATCTGTGTGTAGAACAGTACTGGTTTCTAGAATTCTAAACAAGTAATCCATAATATTTCTTACTTCCCTCATCTTTACAAAGTAGAGACAAAGTCTTTCCCAAGTTAGGTTAATTTCCCTACCATTTAATCCAACACATCTAAACTCCAGATGTAAATACGTGGCATATCTCACAGTAAACTTCACTTTCATTTTAAACTGCAGAGAAGTAAAATAAAATCCATACAT
This sequence comes from Lyroderma lyra, assembly GCA_004026885.1. NCBI lineage: Eukaryota > Metazoa > Chordata > Mammalia > Chiroptera > Megadermatidae > Lyroderma > Lyroderma lyra. The sequence continues at coordinate 51,976 of PVJL010001242.1, read as the reverse complement.
GTATCAAACAGATTCATAAACCCCAGGACTTCAATATATTTATTGGTATAATGATCGAAATAAGAAAAAAAGTTGGACTCCATTTATCTCCCGGGCCCTACCTGACCCACCCAATGATTGTAGCAGATGTGAATTAACTATAGATACATTTGCAGTTAGACTGAAAGACAGCATGGCTCATATCTGAACATGCAACTGCCAGCCTCGTAACCGTTAATACCATAATAGTCTGGATTATGCAGTCACCGTTGCTATAATAACATTCGTTTGCTGTCAGCGCTCCTATGTTAAAACAAATTAGCTAGATGATTAATGGATATCAAGAACAGCATGTGGCTTCCCCGTGCTGGAGTCTCCCCAGTGTGAAATCCACTGGCCTCCAAGGCAGTGAGATAATCTCTGGATCACATAATGCTCAGATGGATGTCAGGAGCGTGCAGAGAGATGTTCTGACCACTGAATAGCTCCTGACTGCAGCGTACTGGGTGCCCCTCACTCCACGCAGAGGAAAGACAGAGGTGAGGGTGTTTGCTTCTGTTCCTGTTATTTCCTTTTTGGACAAAACAGGAGGTTAGTTCATCAAAACGTGAGAAGATTCGATCCAAAGTAAAAGCTTTGAGGAGCCGAGAACTGTAATCTGATAGACTGATTTTCAAATAAATTATACTATGAGCTTAGGAAGAGTTAAAGATCACAGATGTTCTCTTACCCCACTTCCACTTGCCAAAAAACAAAGCTGCTCCAATTTTCTTCTCGGCAAATGGTAAATATCCAGAGGTAGCACGTAGAAATTCAAATAAAATTACCCTTGAAATGAGCTTCATAAGATTGTGAGTGAAATTCACAATTTTTAAGTTGCAAACCAAACAAAATATATATCATATACACATACACAAATATATAAAACATGCATTATATAAATAACTATATACATAAGTTTGTTTTCTATGTATTTTGTATATACATATACAAATATGCATAATTATATTTATGTACTTTTGTAATTTGTTACATGTATGTTATTTCATATAAAATGTTATTTTATATATGCGTGTATAAGCATACACACCCACAATTTGGAAGGTATTATCCGTTATTACAGGATATAGCAAAATTCCATAAAGATACAATAATTCTACTATTTTAAAATTATTTTCAAGAAAGTATTGAACAAAAGTAATAAAATGCCACATTAAGATGGTGTTCATTGAAACTCCATGTTAATCAAGAGTTTTTCCTTTTCCCACCTTCATTTGTGTATTCAATTCTTCTCTTAGTCTGGACTCATCAATATTGATTACACAGGTTATAATCCATCACTGTTACTATCCATTTCGTGGTTCCAGTTCCCCAGACTCGGCCATTGGGAGCTGCGTCCAGTTGGCTCCCATGTCCTTTGACGTGCCCCCAAAGTCCTTTTAACACATCCGTGCTTTCTGGCACAGCAGTGTTGTTCAGGCTCATCTTGTACTTTCCCTGTCCTCCCCACTCCCCCCAAGGACTCTGGGTTCATTTTACTTGAAAACAATATTCCAGAACCAAGAACAGGGGCCTTGGTTTGCTATTCCTACTGAGGTCAAATTGTTTTGAGTCCATCTCAACGGACAGTGCTAGGAAATAGGTATGTGCGCATACATATTCGTCTATCTTTCTGTATTTTTCAGAACCGTGAGTTCATACGCCTCTGATTCCAGCCCAACACCTCGTGGCCAATTCTAGCCTTCCCATTTTCCTTCCTTCTGATGCCTTTCTCCAGCTGTGGGAAGCCTGGCTCTCATTTTCTCCAATATATTTACTTATTTTCTCAGTCCTAGAATATACATACATAATAGCTTTGGTGTCACTAAGCTATTTCCTAGCTAGAGAACAATTGTGGAAACTTCTTTTGTCTTTGCCTTACAGTCCAGTGACTGAGTCCAATACTTTTTCCAAGTTACTTGTTAGCTCTTTGCTTTCCCAACCTCATTCAATTTGGTTATCTTATTCGTTAGTAATACAGTAAGGTTCATGTGCTACTGTTTGTATTCTAATTGAAGGTTCTTTCAAAAACTAAAATCTGGTTGATTTTATGTGTGGGTTTGTCATGTATGTATATAGAAAAAAAGCATACTCAGCGACACAGCACTTCCTCATGACCTGAAATGCCCCCTTTCCAGTCCCCCAAATCATTCTACCCTGTTTACCCACCCTCTTTAGGTAATTAATACCATTCGTTTCTAGCTTATTGTTCCTGTATTTCTTGTCAAATGAGAAGATACATATTTTTACATGCTCTTCTTTCTTTTATTAAGCATACTATAGCAAATGTTATTCATTTTTTTACCTAACACTATGTCCCAGAAATCACTCCATCTTAGTTCATAGGATCTTCTTTATTATTTTTACAGTTGCATAGTATTCCACTGTGTGAATGTATCATAGTTGATTAAACCATTTTTCTAAATATAGTCACTTTTTTCTAACATTTTGCATTATAAATAGCAATGCATAAGAACTATTATGTGTATATATATATATTTGTACTGTTGAAGGTACATCGTCAAGACAAATTTCTAGAAGTGGGGTTGCTGGGTCGATAAGTGTGTGGACAATTTTGTCAGGTATTGCTGAATTGCTGTCTGGAAAGTTTGAGTAAGGTTACATTACTATCAATACATGAGAGTGTCTATTTTCCCACAGCCTCACTAACAGAATTTGTTTCATTTTTCACCAATCTGATGATAAGAAATAATATCTCAGTGTGTTTCACAAATTTTGAAAGAGTTAAACATCTTCTCAGATGTTATAGACCATTTTTAAATCTTTGTGTGTGTGCCACATATTATAATAATGGTGATATTTGTTTCCAAATCTACTGTGCTCTCTTTAGTGCAAATGCCTCTATTGTTTTTAATCTCATCGTTTTGAGAAAGATGTTCTTTATCATCTTAAGGAAATATCTTACATTTCTAATTTTATAAATTTTTTTAAAATGAAGAATGAGGTTAGATTCTATCAGAGGAGCCCATATATCATCTGATAAATGTACTTTTGGACATAATAAAATAGATTATATCCATAATTTCCTTTTAAATAACTATTGCATCTTAATCATAGTATATTATTTATCAATTAAAATTAGCAACTTACTGATCTTAGATTTGGTTTGTTTTGTTTAGTTTTTATTAGACTTTTCTCTGAAGAATTTGGTCATCTTTCTGTAAGCAAAATGGTTATAGCAGGGCACAGAATGAACATTCAGCTTTATTTTTAATTCTTTTTAAGTTATAAGAACCAAAAGTGACTGTGAGTATACATTTGTGTTTGAACACACACACACACACACATCCATACTCATACTCAGCTCACAAATGCATGCCATTTTGAATCCATACTGTAGCTATGACTGTATTATGTAACATTAGTATTCATGGGCTGCCCGGAAAGTATCCAGCCATGTAATATGAAAAATAGAGGCATTCATGGCTGCTTGTACTGTGTTAAACATCTCATATAGTTTGTTCTAACACATTATTTTATACCCAGTATTTCCACTTAATCAAATAAGAGACAGTAATGACTAACTTCACTTTTTTTCTTTGGCTTCTGTTGGTATATTATAGACACCTGGGCAATTAATAGATCAGAGGAAGGCATCATTATACTTGTATACTTTTCTCATTCCTGGATTTGTCCTTTCCATTTTTCTTGGTTCCTTTTGAATCAGTGCCTACTCGTTGTGGGAAATGAAATGATCCAAAGGCCATTGCAACATTGCCTTCCTAACTACCTTCCTTCTAGGTAGAGCACACTAGTGCCCATTAGGTAGCAATGATGTTTGGGCTGAAAGCTCAATGGTGTCACCAGTGAAAGCAAATAAAAAGATGTGTGTATTTTCTCTGCTAATGAAACACCCTAAATACTTAGGCCTTTTTCATCACAATATGCCACCACTAATAGACAAAAAAAAAAAAAATGCGTGTGTCCACTGTGTCTTTACATTTTCTTCTTTATTGTGTGTTACTTTTTAAACATCTCCCTTTTATTACTTCCTAGATCACATACCTGAACAGAATCAGAGCGAAATCCAACCACAAGTAACTGGCATCTGTAATCAAAATATACCTCTAGAGGTTTCATGTTTGTTTTTCTATCTGTACACATGTGGTCTATAGACTTGTGGAATTTAAAAGACTGGATGGGTGAAATACCCACCTCGATGTCTTTTGCAAAAATACCCCTTTATTCTACAGAATGCATTGAATCATATGTGAGTTGATCTGTTAGCATAAATGGTTTTGCCTCATTCGTATGCACAAATTGCAAATAAAGCGAAGCGTATTTACACCATATAAAAATCACCAACAATAGGCAACATCTTAGATCATGCATGATGCTAGGAGTCAGGTCTCATTATTAACTGAATCGTGGAAAATGAGTAAATTCCTCCCTCAGACCCTTATAGAGTGTTTGGGAATAAGAAATATGTATGTTTAGTGAAGACAACAGTCATTTCCCAGTCACAGCACAGCCTGATGATTTGAATGATAATGCCAGCATAACCATGTCTTAGGGAAAAAATAAAATGTAGACGACGTGTTTAAATAAGTTAATGCAGTGTAATCATATCCGTGTATCCCTTTTGCTTCTGAGGGAATAAAAAGCTCCTGTAAGTCTTTTTATTTAAGGCGTAAAGACCGAAGAGAAAAATAGTCTTTCTTTCTAAGATGGTAAAATAAAAATCATATTTAGCAGCTTGTATTTGAAATACCATAGTCTCCCTTTTCACATTTCATTTGAAATTAAGAAATAGATTTGTAATTTTCAGTTTCATTAGCCTAATAGTGGTCAAAGTTAAACCCACCTCTGTGAAATGCAAGTCCCCGTTCATTCTGAGTGGTTATGTAAGGTGAAGAACACGTGGCCCCTCTTAAAATGTTAGCTGCTGTTGCAGGAAAGCTTTTACTTCTCACATCCACTAAAATACAGCGCCAACTGACTGATGCATCCTAAGCCAAGTTGTTTTTAACTTCTGTTTCATCTTCAAGACTTCCCCATCCAGGATTACTATTTGCTATGTAAAATGTGCACTTTTTTGCTCAAATTTGTGAGGGAAAAATAAGGATGTGCATTATCCATGAGTAAAACTAATTCTATATATATAAATGTTTTTAATTATTTTATTTATATTGATGAGTTAAAAATGTAACTCTAGAAATCAATAACAACATCCGTATGCAAACTAATACCCTGGAATACAATAATTGGGTTTTTTTAATGGTTAAATTTATTCTTGTGGTTTGTAATTATTTGTTACATAAAATTTCTTATACCATAAAAATGCTAAAATTCCTTTACAATACAAAAAGCAAGTGCCTAAATATAAACAAATAAAAATTTGAATTAAACAATTAAAAGATTTTTTTCCCTGAATGTTTGGGCCTTAAACATAGGTGCACATTACACATGGAAGCACATTATACATGGCCAAATAGGATGTGTACAGGAGTATCCCTTAACACACATACCCTAAAACTGCTTGGCCCCTCTGAGATGCAGCCACCATCTGACATCATTTCCCCAGGACTTGTCTTAGTCTTTTTTCTGAGCCCCGGCACCCCAGCTTCCTTAGGATTTGGAGACATGACCCAGCTCTTTGGAGAACCATCTCTGTGTTCAAGATGTGATATTATTTTGCTGACATTCTTATTGTGTCAACCACGAGGAATGCCTTCTGACAAATATTGACTACCACCACTCAGTTTTAAGTCTGCACAATTTTATTGCTGTTCAGATTTGTATCTTTCAAATATTACTTGATTTTATGTTAATTTAGGCAAGCAAAAGATACACATCCTACCAAAAGGAAGACACCAAGTATATATAAAGAAAAGACTAATAATATTTTCCCTGGTTTGATACTCCCTCTCTTCCAGTAGCCTATGCTACCCATAACTTTATTTATTCACCTATTGTTAGGCAATGATGATTGAGAGTGACTTTTTGGTTTTTTTAATTAATTATTTTTTTTAACCAAGAAACTCTAAAGTAGCCAAAAGAAAGTACAAGTTGAGAGGTTATGAGGTTTGTGTTTTAACTAAACTCAGAAACTGACTTTTCCTTCTCTTTCTGTTTCCCTGCACTTGGCTCATCTCTGTTAAGTTCAGAAATGTCTACAACCATGTGCTTGCCCATGAATGGTCAGTTCTTTTTGAGTAGAAACTATTTTCTATTTATTTTCTCTCCTTCTGTCACTTGCACATAACCTACACTCATTGAATGAGTTTTGAACACAAAATTTTCCCCTATCTACCATGTTTTTAAATCTCATGAGATTAGTATCATCATCTTCATATTGAGATGAGGAACCTGAGCCTTAGCAAGATTAGGACACCTGATCAGTGTCATGTGAGCATAACACGGTAGAAACAGAATCTGACCCTTGAACTTGGCCCACTATACGTCATGATGCTATCTTTAAAGTTGCAGAGTCCGACAATCTTTTCTCATCCTGCACAGATTAAGTTCATTCTCCAGTTGAATTTGTCAGAATAACTCCAATTTAGGGACTCACACAACACACACAAAAAACAGAAGCAAATGTGTTTGAATACTAGCCTTTCAATCCTTTCAGAAACACTGTTACCGTTAGAAAAGAGCTATCAAAAGTTGTTTATGATATTTCTAGTAATAAATCCCTTTTTAATCAAAGGTGTTTTTATTGAATTGTCTCTTGTGTGCATCATCTAGCATGAGAACATTATTTCAGTGTGGCCAGCTTTTTGGTGTTGGAATGGTATTTTTTACAGAAGGACAATTTGGAAACTTTAATTAAAAACCAAGTAGAGTAAGACTGCAGGTTGAGAAGAAGCAGGTTGCGTTGTTGAAGTAGAAAGGGATCCCCCTGCGCCATCATTTATTTTCATTTGTTTTAATCTTTGTTTATCATCACAAAGCCTAGGATAATGGTGCTCTGAGGGCCCGTGCTAAGGAAATAGAAGGAAATTGTAGTTCATTGTGTCCGCAGCACACATCGCCACCCTCACTGGGAAAGGGAAGGGAATCTGAGAAACCTCAGGACGATTAACTTTTGCTTTTCATATCCTTACCGACGACGTGCTGCTTACCTGCTGTGGCATTCGAGCCTCTTGCCGTGTCACCGTTTCTACAGGAAGGGACTGGAACAGATGTAAGCAATTTAATAATAAGTTTACCTGGGTAACTATATGACTAGTGATGGTTGGTGCAGTGTCGTTTTGAAAAATGGAGAAAGCTTGTGTTATAAAGTAAGATAAATAGAAAAAGTTGGATGCTCTAGGTAGTAAAAAAAAAAAAAAAAAAAAGGTTTTTTTGGCATTTATTGGGTTAATTGGTTTTTTTCCCCTTAGCATACACTGAGTAGTTATATAATATAAAAAGCTCTTTCTCATATCCCCTCAGTGTGTACTGAGACTCCACATATAGAATATCCCCTCGCCCCCAAAAAATCCAGACAGTGCCAAAATCTACATTTTCATTTGGCAAACTAGTTAAATCTATTCATAATCTGGTGCCTGAATCAAATTTCAGAGCCGACGAGACTGCCTTGGCTCCTGGTTTTTGTTGCTCGACCTGTCTCCGACTGAATTTAGCTATGATGTTACATCTCTCGCTGTAGAAAATTTCTAATAAGGGTGGCCTGTTTTCCTTTGCCATTGAAGGGCTCGTGCACAAGATCCAGCATTTCCAAGCAGGGGCCCATTTGAAGCCACCATGGAGCACTTTTTTGGAAAGAAACCCCTTGTTTCTTTAACATTTTTTTTTCTTTCTTTCCCTGAATGTTCACTTTAATGGTTCTAGCACTACATAAAACTCATGTACTCGCTAGTGAACAAACTGTGCAGAGAGTGTCGTCAGGAATCAGGAGAGAGAAGGCAAGGAGATCTAAGGGATTAGTTGTGAAAAATGCATGGGGATTTTTTTTTTTATTAAATTTATTGGAGTGACATTGGTTAGTAAAATTATATAGGTTTCAAATGTACAGTTCTATAATGCATCATCCGTATATTACATTGTGTGCTCACCACCCAGAGTCAGCTCTCCTTCCATCACCATGTATTTGACCCCCACTCCCTCCTTTACCACCCCCCTCCCCTCTGATAATCACTAAACTGTTGTCTGTGGTCCATGAGTTTCTGTTTTTTTTAATTTTTCTTGTTTGTTGCTTTCAGTTTTATATCGCACATATGAGGGAAATCATATGGTTCTTTACATTTTCTGTCTGACTTATTTCCCCTAGCATGATCTCACGATCCGTCCATGTTGTCGCAAATGTCAGTATTTTTCTTTCCTTATGGCCAAGTAATAGTCCACCGTGTGCATGACCCACATTTTCTCTATCCAGTCACCTATCTAAAGACACTTTAGCTGTTTCCATGTTTTGGCCACTGAGAATATAATGCTGCAGTGAACATAGGAGTGCATGTATCTTTACAGATAAATGTTTTTAGATTATTTGGGCAGATACCCAGAAGAGGAATTGCTGAGTCATATGGTAATTCCATGATCAATTTTTCGAGGGCCCTCCATACTCTTCTTCATAATGACTGTACCAATTTACATTGGCTCGGGATTGTTTGTTTGTTTGCAACACAGGGAGAGCATTTGAAGGAAGATGAGGGGCACTTCAGGGTGTCCACTTATAGTTATGAGGAAATGCAAATGAAGAAAGAAAGAGAAGTAAGTAGAGAAGAGAGAAGATTGGAAAGTCAATTGCCAGAATGCAGTGTAGATGGAGACATAGTTAAATGAGGAAATCTTGCATAGATTGTTCAACGATAGGAACTGACCATAGATCTCAGTTGGCTATGGACATCCAGGTGTATTATAGTGATTCTGTCGGGCTTATCAGTTGGATGATACATCCCATAGTTAATCTTGTACATTGTTCTTTTAGAAAGACCATGAGAAGTAATTAGTTTAACCTACTTTTATTGGATCATATTGGAAATATTACCCCAATATATGTATTTTTTTCTCAAAGTAATGGGAAGTTTTGTTATCCTATGAAAGCATACCACACTACTATTTACTCAGATATTACTGTGGAATTCTGTTACCATGATATTAGAATAGTTATTAGGAATCAAAATATAAACCTGCAGTTGGCAATATAGTAACTATTTTCATATCTGTGAGCCATGGAGTCTCTGTTACAGTTATGATCTCTACCAACACAGCTCATGCAAGCAACCATAGACGACACATGAACAAATCAGCATGGCTGTGTTGCAATAAAACTTTATTTACAAAAAAGACAATAGGCCACATTCTGCCCATGACCCATAAATAACTGGTCCCTGACTTCGAAGAATATTTATGGTCATGACAATATGTTGGGAATATATTGATAAATAAAATAATTAAGTCATGATACAATATGACAATATTATTATTACATTTACATGAAAAAGAAAAAGCCACCCACAGTACACGGCAGCCTAATATGTTAAGAGGATGATGTCTCAGTTGTTAAACCAGTAGTGAGTTAGGTAGTGCCTCTGTGTACTTTAGTGATTTTCTTAAGTCTTTCGAGTGTTTTGCACTGAATGTATTTTCCTTTTGTACTAAGGAAGAGGGGGAAATAAACTAAAGAGGACGGTCCCCAGGTCAAGCGATCACTGTTAAGTGTGCTGACTTGTTTTTACAGTGTGCTGTGCTTTATTTAGTGCGCAAGGTTCGAGCTGTCTCACTTGGGGTCTAGGCTCCAGCATTACCCAGCTGGGCACTTGGACCAAGTTATTTAACTGCTTCGTGTCTTAATTTCTTCATCTGTCTGCAGAAATAATCAGGAACAATTAGGCCTTGATGTGGTAATGAAGATTGAGCAGCTATAGGTGAAGCTCTAAGAACAGTATCTTACACATAGTCAACAACTACAATTCTTTTCATGGCCTGCACAGGTTAAGGAAACCTGACAATCCTCTCACTAAGGTTTCAGAGGTTCCCTAAGAGAATCTGGTCAAGGCTTTAATTTTCCCAATTCATAAACAAAAAGAAATGCACAATAAGTATTGTTATTTGTTGATATCCTCATCATCTCCGATTGCCATAAAGTTTGCCTAGCAATAACATTAAAGAGAAAACAACCAACAACAACAAAAAGCAACTCTGTTCTTTATTCTTTATATAATGACACAAATCTTAAATGTCTAAAACTTAAGGAAGGGGGGGGGAAGCTAAATATAAGGTGATGGAAAGAGAAGTCACATTAGGTGGTGAACTTATTATACAAGTTGACAATGCACTGTAGAACTGTATGCCTGAAACCTATGTAATCCTTGCTAACAGATGTCACCCCAATAAGTCTAACAATAAAAATGAATTAAAAGAAAAAAAAAACTTAAGGAAAAACATTTAGGAAGTATAAATATTGCACCTTTATCACGAGTTTAGTATTAGCACGCTTTTAAAAATGCTTCCCAGATGCTCTTATAGAACCCTCTGACCTCGGGGATCAGAGCCTGCGTGAGGCCAGGCTCTGTGTGTGGACAGGCTACTTTCCCCACACGATGAGTGCGGGGGCTGGAGAAGGGTACAAGTTTTGTTTCCTCTGCAAAGCACAGGCGCACCCTAGAAAGGCTACTGAGAACTCCAGACACAGCTTTCATATTTTGGTGAACAGATTTTTCTCCCTGTGACTTCTCTACCAATACTGTCAGAGCAAATGCAATGGAAGTAGCCAGCCTTTTCTGCGGAACCCAGTAGAGGGGGGTCCAGGGCCGCCCTCAGGGGAAAGGGAAAGGGGAAGGGGTAGTGGGCAGGGAGGGCGGCCGGCCGGTGGCCGGGGCTGGGCCCTCCGCAGCCAGGAAAGCCTTCGCAGAGCAGGTTCGTAAGACGTGCCCGTCTGTTTTTTAAACAGGAAAGCGATCGCCCTCTTCTTTTCTTTCTCAAGTTTTTACACTAACCCTCCTTTAGCCCCCTCTTGCCAGTTCCCACATTGACTTCGTTTGTTGTTGTCCTCCCCCTCTGAAAGGCCGGTGCTGCGCTTCTTAGGCCGGACCCTGCGGGCTGCCGTCAAAGGTCATTCGGCCGCTGGCGCAGAAGCCCATCCCCTGGGCAGCAGGTCTCCCGTGTGCCCTGCCCATGTCTGGTCACGTCCCCACTGTCCATGCAAGTGTGGTTTTCTTCCTCCTTCACGTGCTCGCCGAAGGCCTCTTTGGCTTTTTACGGAACCGTCACTGTGATGGAAAGATGTGTGACTTTCTTAGACGACAGGGGGTGTGTCTGTCCGGGTCAGAATTGTTTCTCTTAGGCCCTTGGCCCGACACCTGCACATCATAGATGCTCACAAAGTGTTTACTGAACATATTACCTTAAAAAGAATCCTTTAACAACTTGCTTATTCTTGTTTAAAATGCATTAGGAAATACAATTTCGGCCAGCTGTGTCGTGTAAGACATCACAAAAGCACCATCAGTGCCTGCAGATATCCCAGTTCATTTATTTGGCTATAAAGATTTTATGATAAAAAACAACTAAGCAAACAATAAAAAGCACATTTAAAAAAATGAACCCTAGCTATGCCTTGTCCCTAACCACACGTGGCGGTCTCTCCCAAACCTTTTTCTTCTTTTAATAAAAAGGACGCTAGGTCTGCTCGGCTCCCAGTGTGACTGCGAAGACGGCTGATAGTCAGGCAGTTTACACGGTGTTTGCACTTACCTATTGGCAACTGACAGAAGTTTCAAAGAAATAACCCACTTGTAACGAAAGAGACACTGTTTTCCTTAAATGTTCTATTCCGAACTTTCATTTGTATTTTAAGGACACTCAACAGTATTAGTACAAGAGGCTGCTAAGAGGCTGCTGCTCCCATTGCTTAAAGTAAACCTTTAGTTCTCTCCTTGGGCAATGTAGGCAGGGCAGAGGGCCAGGGCGTGAGGCTGCGTCCCACTCCGGCGTGTCCCTCAGCACCCCTTGGGGAGGCACGGCCGAGATCCCCGACTCTTCTCTGTTCACCCAGCACCCTGTCCTCACTGTGTAGTTACCATTATTCAAATGACATTGTACTGCCCTGGGTCGAAGCTGTCTCCTGTACCAGAATCCAAGTTCTGTGAGGCCAGGTGGTCATTTTCATTTGCTACGTGAGCACTTAGAGGAATACCACATCCATGTCTTGTGAGGAAATCGAGCTGTGTAAATAGGACTTGGACATACTGAAGTGATTTGGGAAAGAACCCACTGAAGCAGGTATGGCTTCCCCTTCTGTGACTAAGAAAATCTCTGCTCCTTGTGGCAGGTAGCAAATACATTGTGTTTTTTTACATGTTGCCACGTGCCCACCTAAGCCCCATTTAGGTTTCAATGTCTGTGTGCCAGCCGGTGGGCCACTGCCACATCCTGCCCGTGACCCCCTGACTCCGTGCCACAGCCGCTGTGGTTATGGAGCCCAGCAGTCTCACTTGGCACCCCCGGCTTTTTCTCCGGGGCCCTGCTCACTATTCTACCAAGAAGCAGGAATCTCAATGCCATCTTGGACATGTGCATCTACAGAGTCTGAACATAAATTGTCCTCATTGCTAATAGAGCACCCAAAGCCCCTGGGACTTGAGGGACAGTTTTCTCACCTGCAGAGGTCAACCCCACCACCCCACAAGCCAGGTTGTCTTTGCTTTTTGTCCTTGGGGTGTGGATACAACACAGTCCCAATCCAGAAGACAAGGAAGGCCCACAGTCCAAACCCAATTTTTGCTCATTTAAGCACATTTAACCCAGAGGAAAGCCAAAAGGCTGGGTTGGTTGGGGTCACGTATTCTGCCAAGTTTGGGTGGGTTTGCACTACTTTGGCACCTAGAGCCCGCCCTGGTCATTATGTGCTGGCACAGTGAATTAAGCTACCACACCTTTAATGAACTTAATTCCCTTATTTTGACAGAATTCCCATTTCCAGTGATTCACACTTTACATTTAGACACTTCTCCTATAGGTGTGTGCCAAAGGCCTTCGCTGGCAGCTAAGCAACTGGGTTAGTTAGAAACTAGAACGAGAACCATCAGAACCATCTTTGCCTGTTCTGTAAGCCGGACTGGGGCCTTAGGCATCCAGGGGCAGAAGCCCGTAGCCTAAGCTCCGAACACGTGCCCCATCTCCTTTCCACCGTCCCCGTTTGCACTGCGTTGTGTGAGTCAGGACCCAGGCGTTCGGGCAGAAGCTGTGAAGGATTCGGACCCGGACAGCCTCACGCACAGCAGGCCCCGAGCTGCGCAGTGGCACCATCACACGTGTGACTCCGGAAAGGGAGAGAGGCAGGGAGGTTACTTGGGGCACGCAGCCTCACCAGAAAGAAGGAGGTACATTTGTCCCCAGCCCTCGTTCTGGGTGTTTAAGGGCTGGTGGGAGGCGAGGGCATTATCTCAGCTTCTCGCGTAGGGTAGGGGAGAAAAACAGTGGTGGGGGACGTGATTCTTAGGTACATGTGCATCTACAGAGTGCATCGGGGCGCGAGGTGTTTTAAAAGCAGGACTTCTTCTACCCTGAAATTTTAAGTATCAGAACTGGGACTAGGATGTGCCCATTTCCAAAACTCCTGCTCTTCAACGCACTCCAGGGGTCAGCGGACTTGACTGAAGGCCCAGGTGGCACGCACTGAAGGCCCCCTGCAGGGGCTTCTGTCGCAAACGCGCACGTCTGCTGTCACAGCGCACGGAACCAGCGCAGGCAGTACGGCCTGGACGTGCGGCTGTCCCAACCAACTGCGCGTGCAAAAGCGCGTGGAGGGCCGGGTTCGGGCTGTGGGCCCCAGTTTGCTGACCCCTGTCCTGCTCTATACCCTAAACTTGATATTTTTAAAAAGTATGCTGACATGCTTTTAAAAACCTCTGGAGGACTGGATCCTAAATACCTTTTCTGAGGGTGTCTGTTTTTCTCCTTTCATCCATCCAACAAATATGTATTGATTACTAATTAAGGAATATTTATGAATGTCTGATTTTTTTCTCTTGCTTCATTTTGTGGTATTTCTTAATCAGTTACGTCACCCATTCTTTCTTTCTTGAGACAGTCTCATAACTTCTATTATTTGCCCAATGCTCCCAAAGTTAAAGATTATGAAACATTTTTTTTCTTCTTCTTCTTTCTAGCAAAACTCACTTTTAGCTCCAGGCATAAGGCGACCTTCTTTGGATATAAAGCCCTCTGTCACTCTTTCTGAGGCTTCTGCTCAGGTTGCGTAGAACCAGTGGTTTGGGACTCTGTGATGGATTTTCCAGGAGGAAACTCTGATGAAAATGTCAACTTTCTAAACAAAGACAGTTGTCAGAATGTCCTTTCAGAAATCCAAATTATTCACTGTTTTCCTCGTGTTGTGTTTTCAGCTCTCCAATAGTAAGGGGGCGTTGCCACCTGGTGGAAATAAATAGTGAGGGGGTTAGCTGGTCACCTGGGGGAACACAGGTAAGCACATTTACAGGGGCTGGGCAGGCTGACCTTGGTCCCATCATTTTAGTGTCTAATGGTTAAAAAAACTGACCTCCTTCCAGTTTCAGAGCCTAAACAAGTAAAGGCAAGTAGAAACGGTTAACAATTGCATTTAAATAGAGCTAGGTCACCTTTCCGTAGAACAAAATGACTTGAAATGCCTTGTTATTCCTAATTGTTAAAACTCCTCCGGATCCATTTCTTCCCTATTTAAAAGAATTTTCCGCTCTTCTATAATTTCCAGTTCCTTTCTCTGCGTGGGCTCTTTTGTCCCGATGCTTCCCGAAGCTCAGGTCTTTTACAGATCCCATCGCATCTTTAACCTAGTATGTCTTCGAGCAACGGCTTAATTCTTATTCTTCACTGGCAGCTCAGTCTGCTGCCCCTGAATTTTATTTGCCTGTCCCCCGTCCATCACTCTGAAATCTCCCTTCCATTCCCCATCGGCTCCCTGTCTTCTCTCAGAAACGGGAAGTGTGTCTTAAACACGGTGCTCTTGGACCTCTCTGTGACCTCAGCTTTGTCCTTGAAATGGTTCCTTGGTTTCTAACCGTGTGGTTTCATAATTCTGTTCTTTCTGCTATCTGTCCTTGTTGTTTCTGTCTTCACTTAATATTACCACTCTTTGCCTTGCCTTTTATCTGTTAGTATGCAAGCCCAAGATTTTGTCATCCATCTCCTTTTCGCAGTATCGTTTTCTAGATGCAATCGTTTACTCTCCTGGCTTCAAAACTTGCTTCAAGGAGGTGCATGCCCGCTCCCCCCGGCCTGCACCTAGCCTAGGCCCTCGCCTCCCTTTCCTTTATCCTAGATTTGACATCTCCTTACACCCGCTGACACCCACCTCGCCAGACTTGAAAGGGACGTATTTCTTAGAGTAATCACGTTTCCCAATCCCCCCATTTAAATGAAGGCCCACTTTTCCAAATATTCCGCCTTAGGAACTTTAGAGGAATTCCAAACCCAAGTCTCTGTGCTATTGTGTTTCTCCAGTCTGTCATCACGTGCTCTCTCTGCGTCTAAAATGTTTATTCTGTGTGTAAACTCTCCGAGGAGACAGGCCTTGCGTCTTTCGCTCACCATTGTCTCCTAGCACCTAGCACAGGGCTTGGCATCTCACACATGTTTCATAAATATTTGTTGATAAGTCAATGAAAAAGTATTCCCACACCTTTCTTTTCCATTTTAACTGCCAGCCTCTGTGTCATATCCTTTTTACTTTGTCCCAGAACGCAGGGACGTTCTTTTTAGATTGTAGCCTCTAAGTTCACTATGAACCAAAGTCACCTCAGTGACTAATGAAATGGCCTGCTTCTTGGACCCCATTTTCAAATATTGCAACTCACCGTGACTGGACAGCCAGCCATGAAACAAGTGCAAGCCTTCCTCCGGACTCCTGGGTTTTGCCATTCTTTTTTCTATTTATTATTGTAAACTTCTGTCCAAATTGCAACAAATTCTATTGTAACCAGAAATTCAAAATTCATACACAGTTGCCCCCTTAGGCTTTTGGTCTTGTTAGCTTTAATTTTTCAAACAAATTAGATGCATGTCAGGGTTAGAATTAAAAGATCTGATTTATTTCCTATCTCCTTAGTCTGTTAAATCGTGTCTATATCATGTGATTTCTGTGAGGAGAAAATGAGTCAATTTTTATAAAGTGGACTTGTAAACGGAAACACCCAGTGTGTGTCAATTAGGTGGTGGCGGTTCTGGTATTTTGTCAGTACTGTAATTCTGACAGTACACGTGTCCTCTGTTTTTCCAAAGGTCACGTTAGGCCACTTGGCTTCTACGAAAGACGTACACTAGTACCTGTTTCACTAACCAAATGAAATCAAAAGAGGATTTCTGCTTTTGGAGGCGAAAAGTAAAAAAAATCGTTGAGCGTTTGTTTTTGCATGAGCTGTTGTAGAGGCAGTGTACACCCCAAACACTGAGGAGTCCCCACCAAGCCCCTTCCTGGGGGACTACATTCAGCATCTCATAGCTTTGAATGGTGCCTGTGAGCATCTGTGCCTTATCGTGATATATTGTGTGTCTCCATTAGCAAGATGTGTCCTACCCAATCAGAAAAGCCATGGGGGTTTAGGATGAGCGTAAACCTAGACGTAATGAAGCATTTTGGTTGTGAGGAACAATATAAAGGCATGGTGTGTACATTGCACTTGCCTGCGTCCACCATTCCTATCATTTACACACACGGGGAAGAAATCTTGAAAGCTGTTGTCATTACCATGGGTCCCTCTAGTAACAAAGTTGTCTCCTTTCCTCGGCACCCAGCGATGGGGGAGATGGACAGTCTGCTGCTTGAGTGGACTGATGAGTGTGCAAAGTGGGCACGAGTGTGTTTATCATATCCTCCCTGCTTTTGCTGTATAGGTCAGTGTGATTTTGGTTTTAGGTGTCATTTGGTATCATTTGGTGGTTTTTTGGGGGGTCTAGGCCACTCAAAAATGTTTCTATATAAATTATAATTGCTTCTTGCGTGCAAACCATTTGCACTTACGAAAAGTGTTATTGGGCTGCTCTGCCTTCGTACGGTGGGAAAACCTGTATTCCCCACAAAATAGTCAGTCAGTAGCCAAAATGCTCGCAAAATTATAAATTTGACTGAGTGCATCTTTCCCATCCTAGAACTCTTTGATACAGCATATCCTTTGTCCTGGTCCCCAAAGCAGTGTAAGTTCTTCGCGGGCAATCACACATACACCAATATCTGTGTTGGAAATTCTGTGTCTCCATGTTGAAAGCATAGATGTGCCATAGGACTTCCCGGGGGGACACCAGTGAGGAGAGTGCGTGTGTCTGCACGTAAAGCTGACTTCTGGCTCAGGAGGACACTTGGTGCTGAGCCAGGCCGGGGCAGCGCCCTCCCCGTTCCTCAGAAGGAACGTGGCTGTCACACGCTTACTTCTCAGACCACGAAGGAGGTGGCAGTATCTCAGAATTCCTGGAGGCCAGGCAGCTTTTTGCTCCTCTGTTCCCAAAGGTTACCTTAGAGCAGAAGGCTGATATACGTTTGTCAGTTAAGAAACCCAGTGTTCTGCCATGGATCTTAATCATTTAAAAATGTTATTTCTGGTGTCTTGCTTTTCATCCTGTTTTCTTAGTCGCATGATCCCATTCCCAGGCAACACTTTATAGCTGCCGAGTAGAAAGCGAATAATAATGAGCTCAACCTGGTCACCTGGCCTTACCTGGAGGTTATACTGTTTTCCTGAGCCTTCTGGTGGCTGGAGGTGGCCATGCGACCAAATTTCCACTAGTGGGACGTGTTTCAAGTAGCTAGAGTTGTGGCTGGCACACATTGGTGTTCAAACATTTGTTGAGTGCATAAAATCAACACTGGAATGGTAAACAAAAAGTGATGTGTACGGCTCTCTCTTTAAGAAACGACAACAAAACCCCTGCTGTTCTATATTCCTCCCCAGCACATCATTGAGCCTGTGATCCAGGTCTGAGCGCGCAGATGGCCACAGCACTCTAGGGTAGGGGGTTTCCCAACTTTTTCTCTAAAGGGTCAGATAGTTCATATTTCAGACTTAGCAGCCGTGAGGTCATTAAAAGACTGGACTCTGCTCCTGTAGTGTCAGAACAGCCGTAGATGACACATCCTCATACGCCAAGGCTGTGCTCCGTTCATACTTCATGTACACACACAGGCAATAGTAGCTGCACCTGCACTTTGGACTGCAGTTCGCCTGTACCTGCTCTAGGAGGTCATGGGGGTGGATAAGATGGAAAAAAGGGAAGTGCCTGAAGGTGGGTCACCCCCTCACCTGAACTGCTCAACTCAGGGTGGTAATGTGGGAGAGAAATTCTTACCTACCTTCTTTAAACCATTATATTTTGAGTTTCTTTTTTTTTATTACAACAAAGCTACTCAGCTAGTTTGCATAGAATACAAGAAAGTGAAGTGCTAACTGGATTTATTATTGTTGTTGTTATTAAAGTTTATAATAATCCTGGGATAAATCTCCTATAATTAAACACTAGATGTAGGCAATAGAAAAAAAAAGAACTATTATAATGTGTTAGTTAAATTCACTTTATTTAATCATCGCGACACTCCAACGATCGGGGCGTTATAATTCCATTTTGGCAAATGAAGACGCAAAGATTGAGGTGGACTCGGTGTCTTGTGCACTGTCACAGAACCAGAATTTTGTGAGATTAGGATGTAAGGTAATTCCACCTGAGCTCAAAGCCTTTGCTCACTGTGCCCTCTTTGGGGGTGGTTCTGAAACCATTGTGTTCTGACACGTGCGCTTATTAATGTATCGAGGCTTACTATAGACTAGAGGGGAAATCTGTATTCCCAAATGTGTTTTGTGGTAACCAAACACAGAGAATCTCTAATAATATATAGAACAGTCCTGTATTTGTGGTTCATATCTATGTGCAAATGGGTTCACCAAAAGAGATGGGGTCCTATGAGTGGTTGCTGTACCCTGCACAGTCCAGCATAGTGGCCAATAGCCACGTGTGGCTATGCAAATTAAGTGAAATTAATAAACTTTCCTGCGTTGCGTGGCCACGTGTGGCTAGTGGCCGCTCCTTCCGATAGTGCGGTTTGTGGAGTAATATTCCCGAGTTGCAGACAGCCCTACCGGACAGCACTGTCGTCTCCCCCCCCCACCAGATTTGACTTGTTTAAAAAAGTTTCTGTGCAAATTCAAGGCCTCAGGACTTGACCGTTGGGGTCCCCCAGTGGCTCTTCCATTCGCAGCACCCAGAGGAAGCCACCCCACGTCCAGTTCCGCTTAGTACGTTCCCTGTGGCCTCTTTCTTCCTTCCTTCGGGCTCCCCCTCCTCAGGGCCCTGCCTCTGTGTGTTGGCTGGCGTTCCTTCAGCACTAATTGCTTCCCAGCAGGGTGGAGCCAGGCTCTCCGACGTGTAGAAGTTCTAAGGAGGGGGAAGGGAAGGAGCCTCAGCAGCGTGTGGAATCTGCCCACAAAGTGTGGAATCTGCACACAAACCGAACTTCCACACCATCCACACGAACGGCCCCCTGAGTTACTGTGCTACAGGCATGCTCACGTCTCCTTGCGAGCCCTGCTAGGACCCAGGAGGAAGGAGGGGTGTGAAAAGCCTCCATCTTTCATAGTGTATGTTTGTAGATGTGCTTGTCTTCGTATGTCTGTGTGTTTCCCTGCCCCGTGGAGAGTGGAAAACCCCACGTAAGACAATGCCATCAGCCGTACTTGGCCACCTCCCGGCGTTTCCCACAGTACAGATGCCACCAGGGCTGCTGTTGAGGTTCAGCTCATGTTATTAAGGGAATTATGAAAGTGGGAGCTTGTGGGAAAATAAATACCTGTTCGAACAGGCTAGGCAACCGTGACAGCCCTGGTGGCATCCATAGTCAGAGTGAACTCGAGTCCTCATTTCTGTCTGCGTCACAGTGGGAAGGACCGGAAGGCAACACGAACTGCTTGGCTCACGTGGGAGAGGCCAGCTGCTAAGCGGCTCGCCCCAGCGATGCTTCCTCAGGGGGCGCACGGCCACCCTGAGGTCAGCACCCGGGTCCCCACCACCACTCCGGTCTGCAGGGGCAGGCCCGCGCAGACAGAGCCCAGCACGGCAGCGAGCGGCGCTCTGCTCCTCACTTGCCACCAAGTCCGTTAGCAGAACAACACGTGTGGAAAGCTGACCCCGTGTTAGAACACGTGGGACCTTCATGCGTTCATTGCAAGGGGAGGATTTGGGGAAAGTGCACCTCTTCTTTATATCAAGAACTGGAGCAAGGGGTGCTGTGTGAATCGGATGGTTACTGAGGTCATTGTTATTTGCCTTCCGGAGGGAGAATTTACTTTCTCTGACCCTCCTTTGGAGTTCTTCGTTTTAAGATAAGCTCAAATATTGACAGAACTGGAACTGAGATTAAAGGACATATAAAGTGCATTAGTGTGATAGCAAAGGAAGAAGAAAGGGAAACCCAGGGGCCTCTCCCACAGTAAATAAAAGCGGCAGAGATCCTTAAGAAAACACGGCCGAATTTCACTCGTGTGTGCTGAAACAGATCAAGTGTTCAGTGGTCTGAAGAGCAGGACGGATTCTTCACCTTGACACCCCCAGGAACAAACCACGATATTTCCAGAACTCCCTTTGTGTTCATTTGGACCGTTTTCGTGTTGGTGTGTGTCATAATCTGATGCAGAATGAAAAACAGCTGTTGGCCCTCAGCGGACAAAAGGGACAGTCACGGGCGAGTGCTCTGAAAGCGTGGATGGGCAGGGCGTCAGCAGCCTGGGACCCCAGTCACGAAGTCCCTTAAAGAAAGGGACTTTAAGGGGAAGGAGGGGGGAAGGCAGACAACGCCTGAGGTCGTTCTCATTATCCGAGAATGAGGTACCCGCGCACCGCGTGTTGCCTAAGGCTCCAAGTTCTTCTCACGCAGTTGCTGCACGCTCCATTTGCTGATTCTTCTCTATTTTGCTTATTTATTAGTTTTTTCTTCATATTCTGAAAATCTTTTTTTAATTATTATTAGCTTCAGGTGTACAAAACAACGTAATGACTAGACATTCACACACTCACAGAGCGATAACCCCAGCCAAGTCCCACACCTTACATAGCTACTACAATACCATTGACTGTATTTCCTATGCTGTACTTAGGTCCTGTGACCACACACACACACACATTATAGTTGATATTCAGTATTACTTTATATTAGTTTCAAGTGCACAGCACAGTGGTTAGGTATTTATAAAATTTCTGAAGTGATTTGCTGATTTTTAGATGTAGCCCAATCTGGAAAAAAAAAGTTCATCTTATTTGTAATAGAAGCAGGATTCAGGATTCAAAATGATGACTAATTATTGACAGGGATAAATAGAGAATTGTCTGGTTCCCAGTTAATATAAATTGATATGTTTAATGTAAGGGAAGGACAGAGCAGAGGGGAGTTCCCATTTCCCCTCATAAAATATTTACTATTCAGGTCCTCACCAGCTCCACCGTCAAATATTTGCTGTCAGAGTTCAGGAGCAAGGTGAGACATGTGGCCGTTCACGATGTGACGGTCAGTCAGGCCCCCTACATTTCAGTCTTTGTTTAACACCCGGGCTGGGTTCTCTGTGTTCATGGAAAAAAATAATCACTGAAGGATTTTCTGTCAACCAGTGAGTTATTACACAGAAATTTATCTGTTTTGTAAAGGATCTCGACAAACCAATGCATGCATTTTTGAGGACTTTGGGATTCTGTGATAAAATAAGTACCAAATTGTTCATTTGGAAGATTTCTTATATTTACTCAGTTGAATCACAGACCTATCAAAATATATATCTCCTTTATCTTTAAACTCAAATTGGGATGCAGCAAAAGTGGATAATATGCCTTTAAACATTGTTCATTTTTAGAATGTTTTATCATTCTCAGTATAAAGGTAACCTTAAGATACACTTTTCTCGAAAGAGTCCACCATATAGTTTATTCCTCGAGTCCTATGTGATGGCAGAGTTCCCTGTTGATCCCTGCTGATGAGTGAGAAGGAGGTGGGGGAGGAGAAGAGTAGGGGATGTTTAGGGGAGAGCAGAACACCCCAAGTACAGAAAGCGACGCTTCCCTACCCCGACACTTTCCGTTCCATCCGGTTCATCCGGCCTCCATTTCGACAGTCACTTCGCATCTCTCCATCTACAGCCGTGCGAGCTAAGCAAATGTGTGCAGTTTGTCGCATCAGGATTTACACATCTGAAATGATTCAGCTTTCAACACTTTCTAAAGATTTGTGAGTAGGGCTCCTGCCCTCTGTCTGGCTTCTATAAGCAATCCAGACCTGAGGCAACTTCCTAATAAAACTGACCAAAACACCTTACCACAATGCATCCATTCCTCTGAGGGGTATAAGCAAAGGCTGTTGGAAGGAACATACCAGTTCTATTACTTCTGCTGGGTCAATGGGAGCCTTTCTCCTGGACATTTCTCTTCTGCTGTAAGGTTTTCAACTGCGGCAATGTGCTAAACAGAGAAAATCCATTCTCAGGACTTTCTGGGATTTGGGTCAAATGTCCCTTGGTTGTCATTCTAATCTTAAAGTCCTTTAAACAAAAGAGCTTTGTCTCAAAACATGGATCAGTTATTTCCTAAATTAGGTGAATAGCTTACCTAAGCTAAGACAGGAAGCCACTTTATTAATAGAGTTCAGGACAAATCCGCAACATTAAAACATTTGATATTGCACATAAATACAAAAGGGAAATAAATCTGGCTGAGAACAAGAAAAATGCCTAAGTCAAATCTCTCTTAAAATCCTTAAAGTTAGAAGAAGAAAAAAAAAATTTCCCGATGCCTCAAATTTTCATACTATTCTTCAACTTTTCTTTAGCCCTCACATTGTTTTCATTAAAAACCTATGTCTTAAACACTTCATGCTCTACTTATTTTTTACTTCACAATGGCTGTTTGGAGGAATTGTTTTAAAGTTTTTGACTTGAAGACATGAATAAAAGAGTGGAAATCTACCTTAGCAGGATTTTTGTTTTTAATTGCCCACAGGTCTTGTTATAACATGGAGTTACTTCCACTGGGGACATCAGGCTTGGAAGATTTCAAATATCTCCTTGTTTCAGGAACTTGGGGAGGGGCTGAGAAAAGCAATCTCCTCACTGTTATCAGAGTGATTTATTTCTGTGCATTTCCCCGGATTCACAGCTGCTTCAGACGAGAATGCCCAAAAGCATAAAAACAGAACACAATTCTATGGAGGCCAGTCTCCTAGTCTTCTCACCAACGGTATTTCCAACCTGGTACGCTTGGTATTTCCCAAAGAATGTTTGCAGATCGCCTTTCATGAAAATCTTTTTCTTTTTTTTTTAAAGAAGTTACGATGCTCAAACCCAACCTCTTCATTCTTCAATAGCAGTGGTTCTCAATCTTCCTAATGTCGCCACCCTGTAATACAGCTAGCTCCTCATGCTGTGGTGACCCCCATAAAATTATTTTCGTTGCTACTTTATAACTGTAATTTTGCTACTGTTATGAATCGTAATGGAAGTATCTGATATGTGTTTTCTGATGGTCTTAGGCGACCCCTGTGTAAGGGTCGTTCGAACCCCCAAAGGGGTCGCCACCCACAGGTTGAGAACCTCTGCTTCAAGAAAGTGAGACCAGGAATTGTGTGTTTCAATAAGCTCTCCAAATGATTGTTACACGTTACATTTTGACAGTCATTGGGACCACATAAAACTGTACCAAAACACAATTTCAAACCAAGACTTAAAACATAAAACAAGAGATTAATAAACATGGCTCCTTTAAAACAAAGAAGAAACTGTATAACCACAGATACCATAAATAAAGTGAAATGATAATCTACAAGCAATGAGATTACTATTCAGTATAAAGACCAACAAGTCGATAAGAAAATGGCGTATAACTCAAGAGGAAAATAGAGGCAAACTATTTGAAAAAAAGCATATGAAAATGAATAAAGTTGAATATTCAAAGAATATGAGAAGATATACACTTTAACTGGTAATCAAGGAAATGCAAATAAGAACAAAAATAAAGTGTCATTTTACAAAATTGCTAACATTACAAAGTGTGATATTACCACTCGTGAATAGGAACTTTCAAAACTACTGAAATAAATATTGGTTCTATCTCTTTGGAAAGAATGTGGAAATGCCCAGCAAAACTAAAAATGAGCATGTCTGTAACTCAGAAAGTCAATTTCTAGGTATCTAGTTTATTTTTAAAAAACCTTTCAGCCACATTCAAAAGGATTTATGCATGAGAATATTCATGACAACCTTGCTTGCAATTGCTCCAAATTGGAAATGACCTAAAAAAATCATTGAGAGGTTCAAGGTAACTGAAGTATGGAATTGTTATGTGACAGAATAATGTATAACACTTAAAAGAATGAACAAGGGCCATATGTATGAGAATGAGTAGTTTTCAAAAACTAAATTGAGTGAAAAAAAAAAGCATTCTTTTGTGTAAAAGTTAACACACAATATGTGCATGTACATGCATGCCCAGACACGTGATGGAATGCACCTATGTTCGTAACTTCCAGGTGGACTGTGGTATTATAAACCAAATTCACAATAGCAATTGCCCTGGAGAAGGAAAGGGAAATGGGACAGAGGAGGGAAAATATAGTCTTACCTCGGTGGTCGTTAATGGGTCCTGGGAGGCACAATGTCTACCACACAAACGACGCATACTGGGACAAAATTTTCACATCAGAATGCATCAGGTACCAAATTTGACGAGTTTCAAAGCAGTCAAATACCAAGGTATGACTGCATCATCAATAATAAAATAATCCTAACATTTCTTTATTTGCTAAGTGTGTTATGTGTAACATCACTTAATGTTGTAACAACCCTAGAGGATGATACTAAAAATATTAATTACTTAAATGAGGATTTTCAGGTACTTTATTAAGACACACACTTTGAAGGCAGTGAAACCGTGCCATACGATATTATTATGATGTCATTTTAGTTTTGTGCAAACCTAAGGAATGAATAACACCAGGAGTGGACTGTAATGTCAGGTCTGGGCTTTGGAGAATCATGACGTGTCCATGCGGGCTCGTCCTTGTAACAAAGGTACCATTTTCATGAGCGATGATCGTGGACAGGCTAAGCATGTGTGAGGGCACGGGGTATGTGGGAACTCCAACTACCTCTCTCGGTTTTGTTGTAAACCTAGAAGTACTCTAAAATATAAATGCTTTGAAAAACAAACAACCCTGAAGCTAAAAAGTTTAAGTGACTTAACAGAGATACGTAGATGGAGAATCGAAGCTGTTTATCTGACTCCACTGTCTGTTTTTAACCTCTACAACCTCTACCCGGGAAGATGAGTGTGGTTACATCACGACCTGAAACGTAAAAAATACAAACAGGAATCCGGAATATGGTCGAGACGATGAGCAGAGAGTCTGACATCGGTAAAGACACATACAGTATTGGGGGAAAGAGCGCACTTTTCAGTGCTAACCCATTATTTAGTATTTCTTCCACGAAAGAAGTGAAATAATACCTTTTTCAGAAAATATTGCGAACATTACTCTACACCTCACTGTTTCACTAAAGGTCAAGCTCGGCAATGCGTCTGGCCCAGGCTCTTTCTTCCTGTCTGTTCTCAGTGCTCCCTTTCATTTTTCAAAAATCTGTCCCAGCAGCCGAACTCTGGATTGTTTTCTCCACTTGCATTTTCCTCCCTTTCCAAACGTCCTCATTCCTCTTTCAATTCTGTAGCCCACTATTGGAATAGAAATGATGCCGCCAAGACATTAAGACATCCAGACCTCCTCACCTCTGAGCAGCATCTCGTGTTTGCGCGCTTCTCAGGGCTAAGGACATGCCCTCCTCGGAATACTTGATTTCCCAGCTCACAGAGCCTGTTCTGTCACAGTCATTCATCCCTCTTACCCCTTCCTATTCGTTGTTCTTTGCTTTTGAATCTGATCACTGAATCCTATTATGGAAATTACTGACTACTTTGAATGTCTTAATCCCTAGGGGCTGGGCAGCCCCTCCCAACATCCAACAGGAAGGAGAAATGAACAAAGAAGAAGGAAACCCGAGAGCCTCCCCGTTTCCTCGCCTCTCTTTGCAAAAACTACAGATGTATCACTTTGCAAGCAAAGCCCAAATGCTCCAGGAGGCCCCTGTTAGCTTTGCCAGGGGCACCCATTTGGGAGATCACATACACCCCCTCATAGCCAGCTAACAGCAACCCGGGTCTCTGCAGAACTGAGGGAACGATGGGCCTTTCATTTCTAAAGCGAAAGAGAACGATTCAGCTCGGTGCCCCGTAGCTTTGCGAATCACTCTGCACAGACTGAAAACAATTATGGTAAGGAGGCCCTGCCATCCCGTGGCTGTGTATTCAAAACTCGGGTCCGGTGTGTTGAGTTGAACACGTTGCCTGGACGTCGCCGAGGATTGCTGCAAAGGTGGTGAGAGACACCCCAAGTTCCCCCGGGAGGTGGGCACCCGCGATTTCAGCCCCAAATGCCGCTGCCGTCACCTGCGTCCACGAAGCCCCTGAAACTTGTGTGGTCCCTGCTCTCTGTGGATTTATCTTTAACCTTGTTATGCAAGGTTGGCTACTTAAATAGGTTCCCTACAAAAGAGGATTTAAGGCTACACGGGAATCACAGCTCCAGAGCCAGCTTGCCATCTGTTCTCCAGGCTTGGAGGGCCTCTCCTGTACTGTGTCCCGACCTCTTGGGGCACCCATTCCAGCTGTCTGTGTAACAGCTGGCCGCGTACCCCCCATTTCTTGTAGCCAAACCTCAGAACAAGCTCATCTTTCTCTTCCTCTTTTTCAGCATTACCCGACTGGGTCAGTTCTCTCTACCCTGGGGCCGTGTCCTGCCTATTGCTCTGCTGTGACTACTAGCCCATCCTTCGCCAATAAAGGAAAAAATGAACATCTAAAAGCCTGACAGCGTTTCTGTAAAACACAAAAACCTGCCAAGAAGGAGCCCTGTGCTGATCTAAACACCCCGCACGCCTGATCGTGTTCTTGGACCTCCCCAACTTCCGCACCCCCTGCGAACCCGCCCCCAACGGCCATTTGCCTTGTGCTCCTGGGCACGGCCCCCGGCCCCTCTGAGCTCCCTTTGGCTGTGTTCCCAGCCGTGGACCCGTGACAGGCATGTCATACGTGCTGTCACCAGGAGCTTCCACATACTTCATCCCGCGCTTCCTGGGTCCTGCTCTTCCAGTTTCCTGAGAGTACAGGCCCCATCTGCTACACAGTCTCCCCGCCCGCCACCTCTCAGAATTTCTTTCCTAAGCCAACCAGCCTCCCCTAGTGCTCGCTCCTTTGCTTTGGTGCCGGCTCCTCTTTCAGACGCTGCGCGAGGGCGGTCTGGAACACGCCCAGCCGGAAATGCCCGTTTTCCGGACTCCGTGGCCGGACACTTTCCGGACGGCCCGCGTGGTCACACTTTCTGCTTTTCAAAACTGACTTGCAGCCTGGACTCACTCTGTCTTTTCCTGTGACCTCCAAGTGACACTCCATCCTATTGCCTCCTGTTAGTTCCCACGTAACTTGCCACTTCTGTACGATTTTTCGTCTCCAGTCCTCTGCAGAGAGAGCGTTCTGGGAGCAGACACACAGAAACTTCCAGACTGCATGCTCTTGGCCTGGTTCTCAACCAGCCCAAACCCTCTGTGACAGTGATGCCACCTGCATTCCCTAATATTCCACTTTCCCGGCAACCACTGGTTGAATTCTCACAAGCTCCGTCCGTCTTCCTTCCGTTAGAAGTGGAGAAATATGGCTCGAAGATGAGAAATGATTTGCACGGGCACGAAAGACATGTGACGCAGTGGTCTCAAGCCCGGCTCTTTGGCCCCCAGTGGCATTGGAAGCAACTGGAAATGCGCCTGCATTTTTCATGACGTAGGACCTTGGGGTTCATCTTCTGTATTTCACTGTCTGTAATCATTTCATTTCCTTAATTGGCTCCTCCTCCAAGTTACCTTGTTATGTCGGTTTCTACTGCAGTTTCCGTACCTGGGTCTCTTTTTTCCTCCTTCACGCCCTGTACCTCAGAAACGTACCTATTCACACGGCCGAAACTCTCCTGTGGCTTTCTCCCAAATGACGTTTGAACCCTGGCATTTCTACCAAGGTCCAGATTTTATACTCCAGTTTCCACGGAAACCTCTGTGTGGATGACTTACGGGCACTGTAAATTCAGTATGTCTGCAAGCAAATACGTGGTCTTTTCTGCAGACAAGAAGAATCAACAAAAGTGAAATTCTCCCCTAGGTGCCTTTTGCGTAACTATATTCTCATTTATTTTATTATTCTATCTATCCACCTGGAAGTCTGTATAATTTTATTTCTGTTGTCCTTTCTCTCAGTGCCTTGTCACCGAGATCTATGATTTCTACTTCTGAAATTTCTCTGGAATATCTTGTTCCCATTCATATTACCAGTGCTCTGGGGCAGGTGCGCATGACTCCCAGAGGCCTCTGTCACTTGACCAGGTCACGTACCTCCCGGCTTAAGCATCTTAGATACCATCTATTACTTATATAAAAGAGGTCAGATTCCTTTCATAACCTGTCATTCCCACTATCTGACCCCAACATAACTTTTTATAATCATGTCCTGTTAGATCTTACTGTGGGAGTACATTGTTTTGCCAAAATGGACAACTTACAATGCTGAACAAAGCCTTCACTTTCTTACTTCTGGAACTATCCTGATGCTTCAGCTGGGGTATCCTTTGTGTCCACTTATAAAATGCTCCCCAGCCTTCAGTACTCACATCAATTGTCAGTCCCCATGTTTATGCTAGTTTATTTTCAGTGCTGCTAAAAATAATCAGGAAACTGAAGCCCACTTGATCCTTCTCTCATAATAGATAAGGAACTATACTAGGAAAATCATTGAGCCTCAGACCCAGTGAGGACATGCATGTAAGCCACCTGTTTTAGGACAGAAGGGACAAGAATTTCCACTTAGAACACTAGGGCAGTACCTACCTGAATGCAGACTTCTCCCCCTTCTGTGTCTGATGATGTGTACGTTTCTCTGTCTTCCAAGTCTGATGGGTTCGTGATTGCCAGAGATTTCCTGATTCCCAGACCCCCAGTGAGGGCTTTCATCTCTGTGACTGCAGTCAGCTTTCAATTCTAAAATACTGATCTCATCTCTGTTTCCCCTCTGCCCAAGTTTCAGAGAATTCTGGAAATTATGCAAAACAGTTCATATAGTTGACCTTGAATAACGCTGGTTCGCGCTGTGAGTTTTTGAAAAAATCTGCATATGAGTGGACCCACTCAAGTCAAACCCACATTGTTCAAGGGTCAACTGCATTTCCCATCCCCATTTGGGAATCCAAGTATGCAGAGAGCTGACTTAAGTTATAGGAGGATTTTCTGCCGTGGGGGTGGTTGGCAGCCCTAACCCCAAGCTGTTCAAGGGTCAGCTGTGATGTTGCAATACTTAACCCTTGTCCCTTTTAGAAATAAAAGTGCAGTTTGCTGCCATATTCATTTAATTTTCCATAAACATGGTTTTCAATGAGAAAATAAAATATAAACACTGTTCTTGGAGTTATTTTTAACTCGAACTTGTCACTAATCCTAATGTAACAAAAACATTAGTATTTACTAATATTTTTTCATGTGGTAAATTACAGAACATGGAACTTTGGGGATCAGGTTAGGACTGTCATCTGCAAGTTTTTTCAGGGTAAATGCTGCAGGTGCTGCCAATGCATAATCATGGGGCAAATGGAAAGTGGGCTAAACAGCAGTCTTGAAAAATCGACCCAGTGGACTGGGTTGAATAGTGTCATCGCCCAAATTTATGTCCACCCAGAACTTTAGAATGTGACCTTACTTGAAAATAAGGTCTTTGCAGATGTGATTAATTATGATGAGGTCATACCGGCTTAAGGTGGGCCCTAAACCTAATGGCTCTGCCCTGATAGGAAGGCCATGTGACCACACGGAATCACACAGGGAAGCCATGTGACGATGAAGTCAGAGATTTGAGTGATGTGTCCATAAGCCCCAGAGCACTGGGGACTGACATACCACCCAAAGCCAGGAGAGAGGCACGAAGCAGGTGGTGCCTGCCAACGCTTTGATTTTGGACTTGTAGCCTCTAGAACTGTGAGGGGATAAATTTTGTTGTGAAGCCCACCCTTTAGTAGTATTTTGTTACAGCAGCTCTAGGAGACTAGTACAGTCAACTCATGCCTTCAGAAAACAGATACCTAGCTTAGATGAGAACACATCTATATCCTTGTGTTTTGGTTTTTGTCTGCCCTCCCCCCATTCCTGACACATCCCAAAGGTCACAATCATATTCTTTTTTGTGACAAATCTGGAAAGTTTTTTTGAGAGCCTACTTCACTACCCTGGCCTCTTCCTATCTCTCTGCAGGAATCTTCTCTCCTGTCAGCGAGCGTGACCCTTAAACTGCACCAGGAGAACATGTATCTGACGCTTCCGTGGGAGTCAGTTTGGATAACAAAAGTCAGCTGCTCTCTGATCCCTCTGGTCAAAACAAAATTTTCTGTCTGTGGTGACTTCATGGCATGCTCTGCCCCTCTCACACCTGTCACATTCTGCCATATGCGGGAGCCGGTTACAGAAAATCTTACCCTCCTCCCACAGCTGATTAGAACTCTTAGAGGCAGGCACCAGCGTTCATTCATATTTGTACACAACACAGTGCCTTCAGTAATAAATTCATTCGATACCCGTTAATTTCCTGCCCACAATATAGCAGGAACATTTCAAAGTGCTTAGTAGGTGTTTGGTCAACATGCCTTGGATCAAGATGAATGATATCTGAAGCTTTCCTTCTCTTCATCGTAACCTGTTGAAAACTGAGCCTAGACCTTTCTTTGCTTTAGCTCACCTACGCTTCTGGTTAAATTATTGGATATCGGACACCGCCGACATACCTGCTTTTGCTTTGAAACAGGAAGCAGTGCCAAGAATACATTAATCTAAACCCACTACACTTCCAGAGCTCAAAGAACAGAGAGCAGAGGAAGTGGGAGAGAGGCCAGAAGTCACCCACTTTATTCCTTCATTCTGTATCGCACCCCCTACGTCTAATCTTCCATACCCTACCAGGTGGTTTAAGAATGTTGTCCTTTCTTCAGACTGGGAAAGGTAGGAGGGGCTGGAATTAGGTGTGTGTACATTGTTGAAAAGGCTTTCTGTGGCTTTTGAGCGATGAGCTAGAGTATCCTTTTTAGGGAGCAGCCCGAGCCGCTAATTCGAGAACGAAGGTCCATCCTGATTCTCTGGCGCGAGTCTTATCAGCCACCGAGGCCGAGGCTGGGAAATTAATAACTCATGTGTCCACCCGGGAGGCTGGTAAACAATGCCAATGTGGGGGTTCTGCCAACAGGAAGGAGCATACAAACCCCCGAACACCTTACCAACGAGGGGAGGCTTCCACATTAATCGTTAAAGGTTTCACAAAACGAAATCAGGTTCACCCTCAGCCAAGTTCCTACAGGAGGACACTGTGGAGAGATTGGCCTCCAAACGCTGCAGACATTAGGTCTCTGGTTCTGCTGTTCTCTGGACATGAGATTCCTTCCAGAACTGTCTAATTATGTCAGGTGACCAGAACCAATCCTAGACGCCAATCAGAACCTCTGAGGCTGACCCAGGGATTTGTGGTTTCATGAGCCGGCCCAGTGATTCTGATGCATGCCCAGGGCGCAAGACACACGCCATACTTCTTTCTGGCTCAAACACTTTCCACCAGTTACTAACTGTTGACAGTAGGCTCGTTTCTTCAATCCTGACTCCAATTCTCTCAGTTCTAAAATGGAGATCATCACAGTGTTTAATGATCAATAATGAGGATTGAATAAAGTAGTGCGCGTAAGGAGTATAGCGGGGGGCCCATCTCACAGTGTGCTGAGTAAAATGTCTGCGTCTATTATGACGCCTGCAAGAGAGGCCACCTGCCCAGTAGATGGTTAACAGATACCAAAAGTCCCACACTTGGGGCAGAGATTCTACATGATTAATTCTGACTATAAACCTTGACTTCACGTCAGCCATTTCCTGAGGCAGATAGATATGCCGCTACTATTATTACTTTTATTTGCTGAAATACTCGTGGAGTGTTTGATCTGCAGGAAGCTATCATCATCAGTGATTTTATGAGTGTACCGAGAGTCATTTTTAGGTGCCCAGCAAGAGAAAAGCAAATATGAACGCTTCTCCGCTGTTCAAAGACGCGGGTTCTGAGATCAAAGAGTTGAGTGAGGAGACCACGACCCTGCAGATGGTGCCAAATGCCACCCAGCTGATAAGACTGCCGAGGGAGACGCACACCTGCCTTCCTCTCCCCGTCCCACCTCTGGCTCGCTGTTGACGAGGAACATTTTGAAGTGTCTAAGAATTATTTTATGGCTAATTAATGGCCAGTCGTTATTGCTTTAGGGACTCAAGTCTACACCTGTAACACTCAGGTTTTCTTTTTTCTTTTTTCTTTTTTCTTTTTTTTTTTTTTAATCAAGGAACGTTATTTTCCTTGTTCGCTCCTAAATACAAGATAGGTGTCGTAAAAATGGAGAGACTTTCTAAAGAAGCTTGCTGTCTGCGCTACTGATCTCCAAGCTACCTCGTCTGCCAAAATGAAGGCTCTGTCGGGGGTTCCCTGGAGCAGTCCCAGACTATCATGGGCACTGACTCAGTACTCCTGCTCGCTCTCTCTCTCTCTCTCTCTCTCTCTCTCTCTCTCTCTGAACACACACACACACACCCTTCCCATGGTCTCGTATCGGACTATTGGCTGGGATTTGGAAAAGGGACTATAGAAAGCTATCTCATTTAGAAGTAATTGATATTCTTGGTCAGAATTTCTAAATCTTCGCACCAGCTGCAAAAGGGCTAAGCCTTTGGCTTCCTGGAAGAGCTTTAACAAAGCAACTTACTGCCATGCTTTGATGAGAGTATGTTTTACAGATAATTTTATCTATAAAGGTTTTTAAAAATAGTCGAACTGTGTAGTATCTGTCCCCTTGCTCCCAAGTGTGTCTTTGGTTAAAGTTAAGTTTCATGGTAGACATATCAAAATCCAAAGTACAAAGAGACTTTAAATGTATTTATTTCAATATCATGATTCATGCCTCACAAACAATGGTGACTGGAATTTCACCATCACATTTATAGTCATGTGAGCTATGTAACTTTCCTTTTATATTGAATTATTTTACCAGAAAAATCATTGATCATGTGTAGGGACAAATGACATTTATTAATTTAAATCCATACTATATAATATTTAAATATATAGCTTTATTGGAAAAATTCTATATGACTTTATTAAAAGATGGGATAATCTAAAAGGAAATTAACAAAAAAATTTATCATTTTATGTTTGTGGAAATCATCTAAAGAAATGCTGTCTAATAGATATACAACGTAAGCCACATATGTAATTTTAAGTGTTCTGGTAGCCCAACTTGTTAAAAAGGTAAAAAGAAACAAATAGAATAAAATATTAATAATATTTTATTCAACCCACTATATTCAAAACAGTATCATTTAAACATGTAATCAGTATTTAAAAATCACTAGTAAACTATATTACATTCTCATTTTTTATCGTGTCTTCAAACTCTGGAGTGTAATTTACACTGACAGAATGTATCCCTTTGGACTGACCACATTTCAAGTTCTCTATTAGCAACACTTGGCTGGTGGCTACTCTATTGTGTAGTAGAGATCTAAAGAATTGTTTTAAGTGCAAAAATAAAACAACCAGCAGGAAAATCAAATGATGGCAGAACTTAAAACATATATATATATGGATATGAAACTCTTATGGCCTTATTTTTAACTGAAAGAATAAGACACAGAGAATAAACTTATTTATGAATATTGGAACACCAGTCTCTGAAATACAGCTCTGCTTAACTTGAGATAAAAGACACATTTTCTGTGATTTATATTCTTTAAAAAAAAAAATTAGCCATCATTAGCATGAGCTTGTACGTCTAAATGAAAGAGCAATTTAGAACAGCAAGTATTTCTTGAGAATGTGCTTCACGCTCAGTACTTCGTTAAAAGCCGTGAGAAATTCAGAAACATTAAACATGTTTCCTATGCAGTAAGTGTGGTGTAGCGGAAGGAGCCAGATAGGTCTGGATTTGAATTTTCATGGTCAAATTACTACCCTGACTGAACTTAATTGATTTCTATAAAACAGACGTAATAATACCAACCTTACAGGGAAATGGTGCTGTGAGTGAGAGCAATTAACCAGTGCTATGCCAATGTCACAACAGGGCCTCGCAGACACAAGCTCCTTCTCACCTCCTGACCCTATTCGATAGTAAGTTATAGTCTGCTTTGTGAAAGCAAGATAATGTATCCAAGATAATTCTCAAGCAAGCCAAGACAGCCTTTAATTAAAAGCTTAATGGCGCGAAGCCTGATTTAAGAACCGTGGAAAGTTAGAGGATAAGGACCGAAGCCTGGCTGACTCCCTGAAGGCCAACAGGGTTGAGCTTTCTTTAATCATCATGTCGATCTGGATATGAGGGAGGGAAACTTCAGACAAGATTAAAGGTGGTCCCCAAATAGTATATGCATTGGGGTGACCAGCTAAATCAGTTCGCTTGGAATTGAGGTGGGTCCCTGGGACACAGGACTTTCAGTGTTAAAACCAAGACAATCCTGGGCCAATTGGGTGGCTGGGCTAGCGCAGGATAAGGGCAACCGCAGCAGGCGTGTTGATAGAGAGAAGCAAGAGGTTCAGCTTGGCGGCAATAAAATGTTCACGTTGCAAGACTAATCGAACATTGATCATGGGACTCCCACTTCTTCCATTAGGAGCAGGATAATTCGGTAGGCAGTGGGTTTCTAAATTATCGGAGGATGATAATCCAGTCGAATTGAAGTGAGGTCCTTTATTACTTGAAAACATTAAGGGTGTTAAATGTAGCTATTGTCAAAGGACTCAGAAGGAAGATGGCAGGGTAGATCACCTACCTTCCTGGAGACACGCTTTGATGAGTTGCTACCTCACCAACAGAACCGCCAAGCTAGGATTTTCAGGGTTGCTTTCAAAAGGGAATTTTGACACCAGAAACTGGAAAGAGAGATTAACCACGAAAGTGAGAACGAGGGTGATGGCAGCAAGACACATGCTCTAGAGCCAAATCGCTCAGTCTTTATCTTGTCTGCATTCATTTCCTATTTACGAATCAACTAGGAGACTTCTAGCTAATATCTCCTAAGTAAGAGGCTTATCTGTTGGCTTCCTCGATCCTATAGGCAGAACCACTACTCTAAATTTAGCATTTATAACCAATAAACATTTAATGCTAGACTTTGGTTTCATGCCAGAATTTAAAGTATCATTATAAATCTTCATAGAAGGAATAAAAAAAATACTGCTTTGGAAACTCCTTCAATGAGAGTATCCATGCAAAAGAGTGATGGATCGTATTTTACCTGTTTAAGGGAAAAGAGACAAACATCTTAATTACACTAATGGCTTAAAGTTTTTTTCATGTAATTGCAAGTCTGAAGTTTTTCTTTGCTGCTAATTTTGTATGAAATGTATTTGTGCTAAATATTCCCTTACCATACACCTAGGGATGTTTATTTACACAGATGCAGGGTATTTGAATTTGGGGGAAGGGGGTCATTGAAGCCAGAACCCAAGGCCAACCCCTCTCCAACAGTAATTTGTGGTTTTTCCTACATTTAGTGGTTACAAAGGAGCCTTAGACTCTGTTGGTCATGACCAATACTGCACAGTTATTTCATATGAAATTTTAGAAAAAAGAATCCTTACTCTCATAAGCCAATAAATATTTTAGCTCACTCTAGATGAGTGTAGTGGAGGTGACAAGGAAAGGGGAGGGGACCTGGGTGGTGTCACATAAATGAGACTGGATCGCACAGAAGGCAACTACTTGTCCAGTTTCTTTATCTGAGCTAGGTTAAAAAAAACTTGTGTTTGGATGTAAAGGAAAATAAGGTAGTAATAAAATAAATTAGGCAATGAACCAAGTGTAGAACTGATTTCCTTTTTCTTTTTTTACTCCGTGAATACCTCTAGGTAAAAATATTTAAGTGAAAGCAAAATATCTACTTGTATGCACAATGCATAATTTATATAATGAAATATATGTGTGTTTCTGAAAATAGGAATGTTCATGCAGATGCTATTTGTGTTGCAAATAACCAAAAAAAAAATTTGATAAGGAATAAGGGCATGCACTGAGAAATGTAGAATTTCAGGATGTTTGAAAGTACGTGTTGAAAGATAACCTAAGCAATTAGACCTTTCATACGTTATTTTCACTCTTTTCTGGCTAAACATTCTCACAAAATAAGAAAGATGGAAAGAATCATAAAACAATTTAGTTTGTGTTCTGACTGAAAAGCAATAAGGTAAAAATGACGAAGAAAATAAATCCAGCTAGACCAAAAAAAAAAAAATTCTAGCACATACAGGGTCTGGCACAAATAACGCCCCCTTCTTTATGAGCTGATAATCTATACCAAATATTTTATTACAAAATCATAAGCATGTAATTCTGTAACAGAACAATATCGCACTCAAGCACACTTTAGGTGACATTTTAGGTGAAATGTTCAAATTGCTGTCTATCTTGTGTGAGACATTCACATACAAGGTTCA
The DNA here is from genome assembly GCA_004026885.1 of Lyroderma lyra. NCBI lineage: Eukaryota > Metazoa > Chordata > Mammalia > Chiroptera > Megadermatidae > Lyroderma > Lyroderma lyra. The sequence goes on along the minus strand of PVJL010001242.1, from coordinate 15,394 downwards.
CTGTTATTTCTGGGGGACCCTGTGTATGGGGAAAGAAAATGCCATTTCATTGTCATGGTCACTTGATCAAGGCTTTAATTTGATCATTAAATTTAATATCCCCCCCCAAATTTTAGCTGTAGAGCACACTTTTCAATGACTGTGTGGGTGGAAAAAGCAATAAAAGTTTCATTTCATACACAAGTTAAAATACGAATGGATAAGTGTTTTCTATAGAATCTCAGTGGAGAAAACAACTTTGGTCATTTACAGCACAAGCATAATAATGATTTATCAGAGCTTTGTTTTGAGATTGATGTAATCAGAATAATATTTTGGGCTCTGTTCAGGAAATTGTGTGTTTCATTTCATGGCGCAAGCATTCAGGAGCTGCATGGATAATTTTATGGCTGAAATATTAGTAATCATATTCAGTTCTACTTATTTAGTTTCAATGTACAGAAAAAAATTATTTCCAAGTTTCTGTCACTAACTCTTTCCTCTTAGCTAAGAAGTAAAAATAATATATTGTTATAATTGGCATTCAGTTGTAGCTTTTTTAGAACGTGTAATACTAATTTGACTTGACTAAAACACAAGACTTCTTGAACTGAAGATTCTATTGGAGTTGGAGTAACAAAAACATTAAAGAGCTAATCAGCATTCCGATATAAGATAGACCAGGATGAAATTTTCTAAAATTTTAAAAAATATTTCAACCAGAAATAATAAAAACCTACTCCTTACATCATCTCTTACACTTAACTGGAGAATGGCGAGAAATCATACTAGGAAAAATAACAAGAAACTAGTTTATAAATATGAAAAATTACTTGAGGACAAAAAGAGTATACTTTTTGATAGTCAAAGATGAGATGGATAAAATATTTAAATGTTAAGAGTATAAAAGTAAAATATTTAAATGTTAAGAGTATAAAAGTAAAATATTTAAATGTTAAGAGTATAGAAGTATAATATAGAAAAAGCACCTTCTGACTATACATTGACAATGTTTAGCAGCATGCATATGAGCCTGTAACTATGTACCTAGTTTGAAAACTTCTATTTCATACCAATATGTTACATACCAATGTGTTACAGCCTTTTTGCAGCCCTTATATGGATTTGAGTCTATTTGACATTTTACCTTGGGAAGGTTTTGGTACTTGACTTTTGACCCACTTAATACCCTTCCCTGCCCCCTTGTGGTTGCCAAAGTTAGAGACCAAGTTGGCCAATATAGGTAAATGCTATCAACACTGTATCTTCGTGTTTTGTTTATAACTATCTTGGCCCCAGTTTTCCCATAAATAGTGGGACAGACACTCCTTAATATCTTGTCAGTGTTGCTGTGACATATGTTTCAGCGGTGAAACAATTAGAATACAGAAACAAGCCCACCCATATATGGGATCTTGATATGTGATAACCTGACCAATTACTGGGAAAAGAGGAATTAGCAATAAATAGCACTAAGCAATTGGCTTGCCAATAAAAAATAATAAAACTGTATCCCTATTTTACACATATCTAAAAAGTAATTGCAGAAGGATTGAAGATTTAAATGTATACTTCCAATTCTAGTGACAATAGGCTAAGTTGTTGAAAACAAACCTCTTGCTAAAAGCAAAGGTAGATTAAATGGATTGTATGCTAGTAATACTTTGTTTATTAAAGAAAGTCACTTTATAGTGATAAAAGATTCAATTCACCAGAAAAATGTTACCATTCTAAATGTGTATGGACTATATGAAATGGGTAAGCCAAAATAAACATAGCTGACAGAGAAATGGGCATAATTATAGTGCAAGGTTATTGTATACATATCTCTCATGGTAATTGCTAGATCATGAAGACAACAATATCAGAAAGAAAGGGATGGATATGTACAACATGATAAACAAATCTAACTGATAAACCCACGTAGAACATTTCCATGAACAACGCGGAATTCATGTTATTTTCAAGCACCTACGAAGTAATCATGAACACTGACTAAAAGATATAATCACCTTGGAGTTGGTGCAACTGTATTAAAATCATTTCTCTCCATCAAATGACAGAAATAGTGAACAGGCAGTCCACAAAGTAATACATTCAGTTGGCAGAGGGTTTGTATAAAAACAGAATATATATTATATAAGAACTCATGTAAATCAGGAAGAAAAACTGCTCAGCTCAATGGAAGAAAAAGGGCCAAAAGACTTGAATAGACAGCTTGCTAAAGAAATTACCAAAATGACCTATAAACATGTAGAAAGGTGCTCATTAGTCATCAGGGGAATGTAAACCCAAACCACAAGGAGATGAAATTATCCACCTGAAAGTTCAGCTAAAATGAAAAAGAGAGAAACTACCCAGTGTATTGGCAAGGAAGTGGAGGAAGCCCTATTTTCGTGCACGCTGGTCGGGGTGAAAACTGGTATTTGGGAAAATAGTTTGGTGTAGCTGATAGAGCAGAACCTATGTGCGTTGGATACCCCCCCACACACACCCAAATTCCATTTTTAGATATATGCCCCACAGAAATGTGTCCATATATTCACAAAAGACATATCCTAAAATATCTTTAGCAGCATTATTCATAATGACCCCAAACTGGGGACTAGCAAAATGGGTTTGAGTGAATAAACAAATTGGTGGACATTCATGAAATGGAACGCTATACAATTAGAATAAGCAGTTTACAAGTGTGCATAACAATATGACAAATTTTGCAGATATAATGAAAGAAGCAAAGAAAAGACTCATTATGTATGATTTACTTATAGAAAGCTCACAAGCAAGCAAAACAAAAAATACTGTTAGAATAATAATGAACTGCGGAGCAGTGACTAAGAAAAAAAAGTGGTGATTCTGAGAAACTGGTAGTGTTCTCGTTTTTCATTTGAGTGCTGATAGAATGAGTATATTTAGTTTATGCAAATGCTTCAAGCCATTGATGTATAAGAAACATTAGTGATGCATAGTAAAAGCTAACAAATGTACTTACATTTATTCCTCTGTGTATTATAATATATGAGGGCTGTCCGGGAAGTATCCAGCCATGTAATATGAAAAATAGAGGCATTTATGCTGGTTTTTCTTCCGGACAGCCCTCATATACATTAATGTATACATTTAATGTATCCACTATTAAAATATTGCAATTGCAACAAAAATTGGAAGAAATAAACCTAAGAAGTAAATCTTAAAAAGTATACAATATCTTTAAAATCTGTATGTAAAACATTATGGAGAATCTTTTAAGCCTAAATATAAGTGGGATGATGATAGATTATGTTCATGGACTGAAGCCTTAATATTGGAAGGATTTCAACTCCTCAAACTGATCTCTAGATTTAATGCAACCTCAGTGAAAATTCCAATATTTTCCCCTTTTTAGACCTTGACAAGAATGTTGTAGAATTCACATGAAATGACAACAAATCATAATAGACAAGAACTCAAATAAAAGACAAGGTGGATTTCCTTTCCATGCTTGATATGAAACCATATTATGAATTTTATCATTATTATTATATAGTAATTAAGACCATGTGGAATTTGCACAGGGTAAACATACATAAATGCAGAAGTGTTTGATACAGCAGTGGACTATATGTATGTATACACTTAAGGTCTGACAGGTAGTACTGCACAGAAAGCACATGTTCAAAAATAGTTTGCATTTTAATTTATTAATTATTTGATTCATATTAATTTTTTAATTTTCATTTTTAATTTCAGACATTCAGAAATGTTGCAATATTAGTCCTTTTCCAAATAGCTTTCACCCAGATTCTACAAATGGTATTAACACACACACACACACACACACACACACACACATGCACACACTGAAGAAAACATTCACAAAGTAATAGGTAGAGTACGGCTCCATTCATATAAAGTTCAAAATAGATAAAACAACTCGATTGCTTAAAGTTACATAGAAAAAAGGAAGTGATTATTACACAAACCCAGTAGCAGTTGCCTTGGAGGGTGTGATGATCACAGAAGGGAACCTGAGCTCCTGAGTTGAAGGTAATATTCTTTCTCTCTCTCTGAGTGTAGGCGATGCTATATTTATATAAGGAGATGTGATTTATATTATTTCACATAGGGTTAATTTTTTCCATGTCTAATACATTTTATAATAAAATGAAAGAAAAATTAAACCAAGAAGAGTAGAACTTTAAAACAATGTAACTCTTTGGTTTTATTAATCCTTTAACTATTGGTAAAATCTATGTTCAGGATTTGTTTTGTGAGTGAGTATCACACTTAAGATTTTATAGGAACCCTGCTGGCCTTTTTGTTAGAGATCATTAGTCCCTGATAGTAGTAGAGTGCCCATTTGCCATGTGAATTATCAAAGTTAAATAAATAATTACTCATAGCTTGGCTGGACAGGCATTGAAAACAGCATAAGGCAGTTTGGGGCCTGGAAAAATGTCCAGTCTTACTAGATGAACGTAGTATCAATGGCTTAATGAGAGACTAATTGAAGGTGAGACAGAGAGAGCACCGACTGTGACAAATCTTCTCCAGGCCACTCACCAGCCTACCAGTTAGGTACCCAAACACCCCGCCCTTTGGTGACTGTGGGTGGACCCCTCTCTAAAGGTTAGCCCTCCAGCCGGTGCCTCGGGCTTATGCACCAGCACTTACTTCTCATAGCACCCAGTTTCGCTTTCAGTTAGGCCGTTGTCGTCGTAATCCTTGCATCTTGGAAAAGCAGACTGTCTTTTCTCTTACATAGCAAAACTTCAGGAAAGTAGGCATTGTATTCAATTCTTATTTTTGTGTATTATTTCAAAATCACTCCACCCACACTCCACTAAAGCTTCTCTTGTTAGGTTCCCAGACGCTTAATGTTGTTAATGCCCACGATCAATAATTAGTCCTCGTCTTACTTGATTTGTCACCATGCATTTGACTCAGCTGAGTATGCCCTCATGCTAGAAACAGATAACCACTACCTAGGCTTGGGAAGTGATTATTTCCTTTTTCCTTCGTTCTTTTGCCACCTATGTACAAGTATATCACTTTAAGCAATAGGTTCATTTTATCTGTCTTTACCTAGCTTCCAGAATATTACCCTACATTTTTTTCCTTTTTTTACTCACTTCATTAGCCGCTTATCTCAGTCTCCTTTGCTGCTTCTTTTTTATTCTCCTCATCCTCTAAACACCCCACCACCAAATCATGGGTATTCTGTCTGTCTATTTTTACCTACACTCAATTTCTTGGTGATTTCATCGGGTAGCATGGTTTGAAATACCACCAGCACGCCCAGGACGCCCACTGGGTCTTGTTTAACCCAGGAGCTTCCATTGAATCCCAGACAACTTCTCAACACCTCCATTTGGATGTCTAGTAGACTAAACTACTGAGATTTTCCCATGAGCTTCTTACCATCGCATCCTAACATCTCAGCCAAGCCACTACCTCTCTCAGGTATCTTCATGTCATTCTAGATTCCTCCCTCCTTTGTTTCATACCCATGTCCAGTTGTTCCATTTAGTAATACATTGTTGGCATCATCTACCCTATGCAATGTCTATATCATATTTTCTTAAATTATTATAGTAAGTTCCATATTGCTCTCCTTGCCTCAACTCATACTCCTTTAAAGACTGATCTCAATGCTGCAATCTGTAAGATATTTGTGAAACTTCACACAGAGCATGTTCCTCATCTGCTCAAATCCTCCCAGTAGCTTCACATGTCACTCAGCGTGCAAGAGGAAGTCTTCAGTAGCCTGCTGAGCACCCTGCGATGCATTCTCTGCCCCCATCTCCCACTTGCTCACTGCACAGCCGCACAGACACAGACCTTATTGCTGCTCGGGGGAGGGGCATGTGCCCACCTCAGGACCTTTGAACCTCTTCTCCCTGACATAAAATATTCTCCCAGTTTTCTGGGGGGTTCATTTCCTTGCCTCCTTTGTTTAAGTAACTGCTCAATAAGACACGTTATTTTAAAGTGTCAAGTCCCCACACCAGCCCTTCCAGTTTCCCGTATCTTACACTATTTTGTCCCCTAACACTTAGCAGTGTATAACACATACTGTCATTTCCTTATTTGTTTTTACAGTAGTTTTTCTGCATTTAAAAACACATACCTGTTAAGTTGGCTGATGTTTCCTAGCTCCTAGAAGAATGTTCTACATATAGCAGATGCTTAATATGTATTTGTTCAATGAATTAATTGTGTTGCTTCATATAAACTGTAAGTGTTTTACGAGTTTGGAGATGAGAGAGACAAGTATTAACCAGAGGAGTTAGTGTTTTGAACATACACAATTTCTGCTTGTAATTCATGTGCCATATGTAGCTGAGATCAAGCAGAAAGAAAAACACCCACATTGGATAGAGGTATGGAAAATGAAGTTTAGAAAAGAGACCTCTCCCTTCAGAATAAAAGTCATGGATTCTAGACGATCCCTCGTCACCAGTTTGGGATATAAAATGGGTTAAGGAACCTTTTTTCCTCCCTTCCTCCCTTCCTTTCTTCCTTCCTTTCCTCCCTTCCTCCTTCCCTTTTTTTTTCTACTAAGTTTTCAATCTCCCATCAAACTTTGCTTGAAGAATCATTTTTCTTCCTAAGGCCCTTTTCCCTTGATAAGTCAAAGACTATGACGTCATTGGCTGTGATCGAGACTTCTAGTTGTCTGCGCATACCTAGGATTTTTTCCTTCTATAATAATAGCATATTGCTATAGCACATGCTTCCTGAAAATAATGACTGCAATTACATACTCCCTTGGACCTAGATGCAGTGATTAAGTCCCGAACAATGGGATACATAAGGGAAATTGTGTGTGCAACTTCTAGGAGACATAATAGTGTCTAGAGACATCGTGACAGGGTGGGGGCTTGACATTCTGCTTCCTTTTTCATCTTCATGCTGGATGGAATGCAAAATGATGACTGGGGCTTGAGAAGTATGTTGGATCAAAAACCAGTAGTCAGTTATGAAAAATGGCAGGACAACACAGTAGACAAAGCTGGAGATGCCGATAATTAGGAAGCTGCCAAACCAGCCCTGAGCTCTCCACCTGTCATTGTCTGTGAGCCAAAAAGAAGCCACTGATAATTGGGTTTTCTGACATTTGCTATCAAATTTAATCCTAAACCACTATCACTAAAAGTTTCATTTTTCTAAAGATGAAACCTAAGATGAAACTCCTTCTCTTAGATGTCATATAAGATTATAAAACAACCAATAAGGCACAGTTAGCAACTAAACCAAATGAACCCTGATCTTGGAATTGGAGAAGTATCGTAGAAACCCTCTGCAATGTGCTAAAATGTAGACATACTGCCATGTTAATGGTAAAGAGACCCTTCTCCAAGCTCCTTGAAATCTCCATGCACATCCTACCCAGACTGGCCATGCCACAGGGTCACCCTAACTTCTGCAAGATCTATCAATTATAGGGTTAATGACTAGCACGGCAGCTGACCCTCCGATATTCAGTAATAAAACCCTCCCATGACCAATTCCTTAAACTGTCTAAGCCCAAATCTTCTTCCATTTGGGTTATACACTAGCATGTTTAGGATTTGGAATTTGAGTAAATTTATGAAGGCAATTTTTAAGGAGATTTGAAATAGATATTCTCATCTATTTGAGAAAGGTAAAATTAGTTTGATATTCTTATTTTTTAAGGTAAAAGGAATGCTTCTATTTAGCTGAACTTCGGAACTATTTTTGCAAGTTCTTTTTAAAGATTTAAAATATTGAAATGCACATAAGGTTTCTATATCTAGCCTAACAAAATGATCTTAGAAAGATTTTACCAAAATATGCCAAAGTCAGCTCCTTCTGTATGCAATTCCGTCTCTCTGAAAACCATTTGAGGATTATTTGACTTTTGTAAAAGGTTGGATTAAGTGTTTCGTTGCCTGTGCTTAGTCGTGTGCTTATTCTAAGGGATTATAAATGGAAGGTCTGCAGCCCAAGCATCAGGTCCAGATCAACGACTGTGACTTAGAAGTGAATTAGGTATCCTACTTAACCAACCTCGGTTTTCCTGTTTTCGAAGGAGTAAGAGTAGGAACAACCTCCTTAGGGTTCTGTGATGGTTATGTGAGTAAATGCATGTAGGGAGGTTAAAATCATGCATGGAACCTTGTGAGCACTCAACACAGGCAAGAATTATTATTGCTTTATCCATTTGGCAAATATCAATTGAGTGCAGACTGTATATAACCCATGATTTGGTTAAGTGATGGGAGTGCAGTGAAAACAAGACAGACATGGTTCCTATCCAAGTACATTACACAATAGATCTCAGCAGGGAAGTGATTAAGCAGTGATGATACTGTGTGATAAATGCTTTGAAGGAAGGAGTGTATTATGCTCTGAAGCATTTAACAGAAACATGGACACCGAGTGGGAAACCAGCCTAGGAGAAGTATGTTCACAAACACTTTGGAGAATAATATGCATCTAAGTCAGAATTAATAAGTAGTCCTTGGCCAGATAAAGGATAGAGATAAAAATATTGAGACAAAGCAGAATAATAACAAGTAAGAGAAAAGGAAGACCAGCACCCCCAAAGCACTGGGGGTTGCTGAGTTGCGTACTGACCATTCTGGGCAGTAGTAATGTGTGACCTACAGAGGGAAGCAGGGGCCGAACCATAAAGGCACGTTAACAGCTTTGATTTTTATACCAAGGAAAGTATGCAGTGTGTCAAACCTGGACTGGGTCACCAAATCAGCCTTTCATAAAAAGCATATTATACCTCCATATGGAGAAGAAATGAGAAGGACATGGAAAAGGAGAAATAGAAAACTTGATAATTGTAATTGAAAGTACACTAAATATTTAGAAGGTAGAAAAGATAAAGAGAAGAAAATGAGGAAATAGAAAAAGGCAAGGTTGACTAGGGTGACCCAATACCTAAGAGGAGTTAGAGAGCAAGGGAGAAAAGAACATTATCAAAAATGTGCAGAAGAACTTCCCATGGAATCGAAAAGCACAAGTTCCTAGATTAAAAGATGTCACTTTGTGTCCAGCATTCTAATGTACATAGATCTGCACTGAGGTGCCTCATAATAAAATTTTAGGACACCAGAAATAAAGAAAACATTCTAAAAGCTTTTAGAAGAAATAACAGAAGAAAACAAAGAAAAATCATGACTGAGATTCCTGGGAGCTAAAATACAGCAGAAATATGTCTTCAAATTCTGGAAAAAAAATTCCAGAAGTGTAATTATAATCCTAGCCAAACCATCAGGAGGTGTAAGAGTAGAATCGAGATATTTCAGACCCGCCAACTCTCAAAAAATTTCCCTGCCATACATCTTTTTCCAGGAAGCTCCTGGCGTCGTCCTCGGAGGCAGTGATCCACAAAAGAGGAATAGGTAGGATTTATGAAATGAGGAGAGGAAAGACGACTCCAGGATGACGAGGAACTCTTAGGAAGACAGCTAGTGTCACCGACCTAAACAATAGCTTAAGCGGCTTGAGGAAACAGGAAGGAGACGGCAGGAAACACGCGTGCACACACATGCACGCACACGCACGCATGCACATACACGCACGCACACACACACATGCACACACATGCACACGCACACACCACACATGCACGTACACGCACGCACACGCACGCGTGCACACATGCACACACACATATGCGCACACGCACACGCACGCGCATGCACACACACATGCACACGCACAGATGCACACACGCACACGCATGCACGCACATGCACACCACACACACGCACATGCACGCACGCACACGCACGCACGCGCACGCACGTACACACACACACCACACATGCACGCACATGCACACACTGATAGTCTATCTAATGATGCAGTCATGTTCTGAGGGAAGTTTGACCATTCTCCTTTGGACATGGTTGAAGCCAAATACGTTACAGTTACAAGGAACAACACGGCAGACACAACTATAACCAGTCAGGTGAGCATTCAAAAATGTATGAAACAGAGTGAAATGAAATCCTAAATGTCCTGGGCGGCTCACCGACACACAAAATAGAGCTAGTCATAGAAGGATGTGCGTCGAATATTCATGTAACCCACGTTAGTGGAACCGGAAGTATTCTGGGAGGGGGCGGGCGGAGGAGGCCCCACCCGCGCCTGCGTGCGCTAAGGGATGAGTACCCAGGTCTTTCTTCGTCAGCCGCAGAGGAAAGCGAGAATACGTCTACGTTGTTTCTTGTTTTTTTTTAAATTAAAAATAGACATAGAAACAGTGTCTGGAAATATGAGCGTCGATACCATTAGAAACAGCTAGAGGGGCTTCATCTGTTAAGTGAGAATTAAAGATGAGGGCAAGTGGGACAAGAAACAGCTGGTTCTCATTATAGAGTCTTCCAGTACTAGTCAGCCTTTAAAAACCTTTTTTATTGTAAATTATACCATACATGCAGAAAACTGCATAAAACATATTTGGACAGTTTAACAATATAATAAAGCAAACCACCATGTAGGTCAAAATATAGAACACTGCCAGCCCTTAGAACCCCCGACCCATGCACCCCTGCTGACTAAACCCTCCCGCCCCACGCGTATAGGTACCGCCATCCCGACTTACGTGATAATGGTGTTTGCCTTTATTTAGATTTTATCGCGTAGGCTTGCATCCCTCAACAACATAGTTTAACCTTTCGTGGCTTTAACTGTTGGAATGTTCAGGTATGTTTATAATTTACTTCAATAAAATTTAAAAATTTAAATGCAATATTTTGCCCATACAAGTGCAGGAACTGGGTTTATACACCCTCCACTATAAAGAGTTATTAAGTACACTGGCTTTCCCACATCGATATTTTTGTAAGAAAAATGTATTATTACTCATTTCTCCCAGACACTTGTAAATAGCCCTTCACCTTGGAGCTGCGAGGAATGCCAACAGATGTGTAGGGGGACTATTTATATGTCTATACCATTAATGACCAAGGTATGTTTTTAATATCGTGCATTGAAAGTTACATTAAAATTCAAGTTTAACAGTAATTTCTGTGAGCCATGCATGATTCATAGGAAGATTCTAAGACTGGAAGGAAGAGTAATGGTGTGGACAAGTCCCTTTTAAAAAAGAAACATTTCACATGTAGGCTCATACCACAAATCTGGTATTTTAAAATAGTGGTTTCCATCCAGGGCAAGGATCAGGGTTGACTTTGGAGGTTTTACAACAATCCCAGTAAAAACCATCCTCTTTACCGGGGAGGGTACATTGGAGTTTCAGGGATGGGGAGACCCTAGCAAGCATATACACCTTTACAAACAAACAAGCACCCATGATCCTATCAACAAACTCTTCAGACCCTTCTGATCCTGTCTATCACATCCTGATAGACACCCCAGAGCGGAAGCGTTTTGTTAGTAAAGAGGAGACACTCCCAGCATGCCCACAGTCTTCTTTCTCCATCTTGCCTGACGTGCTGAACCCCTCGACTGTGTACCAGGATGGTCCTCCTCTCAGACGGGTTGGAATCTGCTCTCTCTGTTCCTCCCTGGCCCTGGGCGTCATGGCCATGTTGTAGGTGACCCACCTCATCGCTGCCACTTCTCCCCTGAGCCAGCAAGTAGCCACTGGAACTTATTCTGGGCTTTGGAACAAAATGTTAACAGGACATGGTAACAAAATTAGTGGAGGCCAGAGAGGCAGACAGAGTGCCAGTTTGGCTGCCTGGAGGGTGAGTCCTCACTGTTGCTAGGAGGAGCTTCGGCTGGTGGTCAAACAGAAGCTGGGAGCCATGACTCATAGGGCCTCTTCCTGACTCCGCTGTGACTCACTTTATGACCTTGGACAAGTCCCTCTACCTTTCTGGGCCTCCCTGCCCTCATCTAGTCCTTTCCATCTCCCTGATATTTCAGACATTTGTGTTATGAACGTGTTGAAACTGTTCAGGAGAGCCATTCCAGAAGAAACTTTGGTTCTGGAGGGCAAGGGAATTATCCAACTTAAGCTTTGCAAATAGAGGCACTGAGTCACTACTAACCTGGGTGTGTGCTGGTTTTCCCCTCCTTTGTCCAGCGTGGGTTTCATCTAGGTCACTTTCTCCTGTCAGTGCTGCTGGGGGCTACTCGTGGCTTTTCCTTAAGGCACTTTGTCGATCGACTTGTACCTCCATCTGCTCAGAAATCTTGGTAATCTTGGTGACCTTCTCATTGTCTGTCAAGGGACGATGGCTGGGATGCAAGTCCTTCCACAGCTATATCCCTGTTTACTGTCCTCTGTTTGCTTACACACTTTTTATGATATAGATGAACTGATCACCTAGCTGTTTGTCAAATCAGCACTACCCCTGGGAACAAAGACTTTGTTTTAATTGATCTCATGACCTGGGACCAAACACAATGCCCTCTCTACTGTCATTGCTTAATAGATGTTGGGTGAATGAGTAGATGAATCAGTGCGTGAATACATGGATGGATTTTGTTTCCTCCACCCAAAATGTCTTTAAAATATAAACACTACCCATGTTTTATGGCCCATCTCAAATGACATGGTCTACAAAGACTTCCTTAACGCTCCCTTTGGGAAATGGCTCGCCCTTCTCCTTTAAACCATTCTATTATATCTGCTCCAATGACATGATTTCATGTATTGAATTGTAGATATCATAGCCCCCATATCAAAGTCTCTTAAAGGGAAAGGATAAAGTTCTTTTCAACTTTGTACTTTCACTCAGTAGCATTTTAATAATTATTCTTTGAATTAAGTATGTGTGTGTATGAGAGAGAGAGAGAAAGAGAAAGAGAGAGAGAGAGAAAACACACATGCCTTGGAAGTAGTATATCCCCCTTTTATTACAATTATTATTCATCTTGGCATGTCCTGTAATTGAGGAGCTCTGAAATGTAGTCAGTAGCTTCCTCTTCTATGAAATAGGGCGGCAGGACCAGAAGATCCTTAAGCAACTCGATAGTCTGTAATCTAGGCCACAAGATGTTTCTGGTTAAGAGGATTGGAATGGAGAAATTTAATTTAAATGTATTACGGGTACTAAAAACACAATGGCCTTTTGGCATATTATATTGCCCTGTATTTTTGTTATTGAAGTAAGTCACTAAGAAAATCATATTTTTCACAAGTTTTCCTCTTTGACAATTTCTGTTTGCCAATTTTAGGGCCCGAATCTTCCTCACTTAATTAAAAAATAAAGCTCATAGCCCACAGATAGACCTTGCAGGTTCTATACTCTGATCTTTTCATATAACAGAGGAAGAAAAGTGAGGTTTGGGGGATAGAAATTGCCTTGCTCCTAACAACAGGCAGCTGGAAAAGAAATCCTGATGAAGGCCTCATCCGTCTGGATAAGCAAGTAAAAGGAAGTACAAGATTCATCAGCTTCTTTCTGTTTGATGGCATGCCATGATCTTTTTTGTTTTCTTACCCCCCTTCCTGTTTTTGTTTGTTTGCTTGCTTCCATTTGGGGGAATAAACAGTACTCTTTTGGTTTCAGCAGGGGTCCTTCGGGTGTCTAAAGCCACGGATAGTAGGTACATACCCATTAAGGAAAAGACTGTCAGGTGGAGTTGGGGCACGTACTCTGGTTCTAGCTGTAAAACTGGGCAACAAATGAGAAAAGCAACAGTGTGAGTTTTGATGTTGCTGACCGTGTCCCAGCCAGATCTGCATCCTTTCTAACTCCACAAGGGAATGCCCAGAAGACAGATATTTTCTTTCCCTGACAAATGTCTCAAATTAAAGAGCAACAAAGGAAAATGGCTGAAGCACCAAGGGTGAGATATTTTTAACAGATTTAACTCTGTCTTTGGCCCTTTTGAGCCTGATAGGTCACAGTTCTCCATAGGGAGAACATTTGTCGATCAATTTGTATCACATTAGGGCTCTAAGGACACTGCGAGCAGGGTCATCTATTTATTTGAAAGTTAGTGATGAAACAGATGGATTTTCTCTCCACCCTTACCCATTTTTTTAAAAAGTTCCTGCTATCTTTTCTTGTTCCCCATGTTAGATGATCCTCTTACGGGAAGCTCAGTAGAGAAGGTAGGAGCCCTGGGTGTTGATGCCTGCTCACATTAATCATGTTCAGGGAAGATAAAGAGTCTTGGATGCAATTCATACAGCAGATAGAAGGCAATCAAACAGCATGCTTCCTGACCCTCGAGGCTACAGTATTGGCAAAGATGTCTTTTTCCCTCCTTCCTCACTGCCACGGTATACTCTTACTTGGACTGGAGTTACTGCCTGTAAAATACTCAAATTCCTAGGAAGCACTTTCTCCAAAGGGTCCTTTTGTCTGCATTAGCAGAGAGAGCGACACTTTTCAATCGGGTCTACTTCCCGTGCTTGTTGCTCCTGTTCTCCAAGTCCTGAAGGGACGCTGAATCGGAACACAAACATGGTTTGGGAATGTAAATTTGAACAATTGTAAAAAGCTGTTGAGAGGAATCGTGCAGCTATATATAAACACTAATCTGATATCAGGGATTATAAGCCAAGAATTTAAACCCTAAAACGTCCTTTGCCTCAAGATTTCCTTTTTTTTAAACTTGCAAGGGACTTTACTCATTTGCCTTCCTTTACTCAGCATGAGGAAGTCCCACTACCTTCTTGGTAGGTTTTTGGTTCCATATTTCTTAGGTTGGTACAAAAGTAATTTTGGTTTTTGTATTGTTGAAATTTGCCATTTGATGTTGGAATACATTCTTAAATAAATGTGGTTATGTTATACGTCATTTTAATGTGCATTTCCCACTTTATGTATTTTTGCTAATGACTTATTACTTGCTGTTTTTTTTTCTGTTGGTTTTAGACTATGGAAATGATGTTAGACAAAAAGTAAATTCTATCGATTTTCTTATTCAAGTTCAAAAAGGGTCGTAAAGCAGCGGAGACAACTCACAACGCCGGTGGCCCAGGAACTGCTCACGAACGACAGCGCGGTGGAGGTCCCAGAGAGGACAGCCTCGAGGATGAGGAGCATCGTGGCCGGCCACCGGAAGTTGGCAGTGACCACCTGAGAGCAGTCATCGGAGCTGATCCTCCTCCAACCACACGAGAAGCTGTCGAAGAACTCCACACCGACCGCTGTGCAGCAGCTCGGCGTTTGAAGCAAATTGGAAAGGTGGAAGAGCTCGGTGAGTGGGTGGCTCGTGAGCTGACTGGAAATGACCACATCGTCGCTTTGAAGCGTCTTCTCTTATCCTGCGCAACTACAAGGAACCATTTCTCAATCGGATTGGGACGTGTGACAAAAAGTAGGTTTTATACAACCACCGGCAATGATCAGCTCAGTGGTTGGACCGAGAAGAAGCTCCGAAGCACTTCCCAAGGCCAAACTTGCACCCAAAACAAGTCGTGGTCACTGTGTGCTGGTCTGCTGCCGGTCCGATCCACCACAGCTTTCTGAATCCCGGCGAAACCGTTACATCCGAGGAGGGTGCTCAGCAGACCGCTGGG